>JBBPBX010028037.1:0-17763 GCA_038048925.1 Garcialebias charrua
TTCTCGGGAGGTACCTGTTGGGACCGACCATTGTTCAATGGGTCACGGCGCCCAGACAGAAACTTCTCTCGAAGTTCACCCACTGTGAGACCTAGGTCAAAACCTTTTTGGTTCGATCTGAACCATCTTGGTTCACCTAGAGCAGGGGTTCGGGAACCTATGGCTCGCGAGCCATATATGGCTCTTTTGATGGCTGCATATGGCTCTCAGACAAATATTTAATAATAATTTAAAAGAAAAAGCCAATAAAAATATAAAACATGTCCGCGAGTGGCTGGAGCCAATCACAGCTGTCCGTGGGTGACTGGCGCCGACTGGAGCCAATCACAGCTGTCCGCGGGTGACTGGCGCTGACTGGAGCCAATCACAGCTGACCGCGGTGCGCTGACTGGAGCCAATCACAGCTGTCCGCGGGTGACTAGCGCCAACTGGAGCCAATCGGATGATGCTTCACGGACATGGGAGGAGACGTGATCAGGAAGTAAACATCCCTCCTAGCAGCTAGCTTAGCTAGTTGTGGAAACCCGTGTGATGAAGATGGCGGCTAAACGAAAACGAGACAAGGATTCTCGTACTTTTCAGCCGTATCCTGTGGGGGACAGCAGGAAAAAAGCCTGTGAAGAGCTACTGGGCAGAGTACAAGCAGGTCAGCAGCACCTCCGTGTTTGGACTCAACAAGGTGACTGGAATTCAGCTAGTTTTGCTGGTGCTTTCGCCATTGTGAGAAACGGAAAGCCATTCACAGATGGTGAGTACGCAAAAACATTCATGCTTGATGTTGCCAATGAACTTTTTGACGACTTTTCGGATAAAGACAAGATAATTAAACGAATAAAAGACATGCCATGACACACTACGTCAGGAAAGTCTTGCTGTTTTGCCTCTGAAAGGGACAACAAGAGGGGAGGATTTATTAAAAACTTTCACTGAGTTCACTAAAGAAAAAAATCTACAGATGGACAAACTTATTTCAGTGTGTACTGATGGTGCTCCGTGCATGGTGGGGAAAAACAAAGGATTTGTAGCACTGCTTCGTGAACAGGAAAAGAGACCCATTTTAAGTTTTCACTGCATCCTACATCAGGAGGCGCTTTGTGCTCAGATCTGTGGCGAGCAGCTTGGTGAGGTGATGTCGCTGGTCATTCAGGTGGTCAACTTAACCTCAATACATATCAACCAGACTACAAGGCCATCAGCAAAACCATGCAGCACCAGAAAAGTCAAAGTCAAAGTCAACTTTATTGTCAGATCTGCAATATGTACAGTGCAGGACATACACAGGACCGAAATTGCGTTTCTCTCAGTCCCTCGGTGCAACAGTAAACATCTAAACATTGAAACACTGAAACATATAATAATAGACATAAGCATAAAATAGTAAACCTAACACTGTCCTGAGTTTTTTGCATAGTGGTATAAGAGTATGAAAATTTACACCAACTCTAAAACTAAAACATTAAACATTTAATGAACATAATATTGTCCTGAGTTTTTGCATACTAGTATAAAAAAAGAGTATAAAAAGTATAACCAAAATAAACTAAAGGTTTCTAGCATTGACATTTGCAAAGTGGCAAAGCAGCGTATGAGTCAATGTACACAGTATATGTATGAGGTAGTAGTTGATGTTGTTGCAGAAGTCACATTAATGGTAAGAAATACTTTATTTATCATTGTTAACAACAGCATAACAATGTTATTGTCAGAAACAATAAAATAGGTGGTGGAATGGCTCTATTTGTTAATAATGAAATAAATGTAAATTAATTAGTGAAATGTCAGTAATTGTTGATAATATAATGGATAATGGAAATGATAACAATAGAGATAATAAACAAGAATGATAAAAACATAATAATAAGTTGTGTATATCGATCACCAGGATCCCAATTGATAAAAAGGGTGATAAATGTGCATTCAACAATTACATACCAATATCTTTGTTGCCACAATTCTCTAAAATTCTTGAAAAAATATTTGTGATTAGATTAGACAAATTTCTTGAGGATCATAACATTTTAAGTGACAGTAAATATGGTTTTAGATTTAAAAAAAATCTACATCCATGGCTCTTATGGAATTGACTGAACAAATTACCACAGCTATTGATCAAAAACAGCATTGTGTAAGTCTATTTGTTGATTAAAAAAAGCTTTTGACACAGTCGATCACACCATTCTCCTTGAGAAGTTGAGCAAATATGGTATTAGAGGACCGGCGTTGCAGTGGGTATGTAGCTACTTGGAGAATAGAAGGCAGTTTGTACAGATAAATAATACACGGTCAAACATCTGCAGAATCACATGTGGAGTCCCACAAGGCTCTATACTAGGAACAATGTTGTTTATTTTGTATGAAAATTATTTGGTAAAGGTGTCTGGATTTCTAAGTGTTCTTTTTGCTGATGATACCACCTTTTTTTTTTGTTTTGGCAGAGATTTGAAACAAATGTTCGAGTTGCTATAAAGGGAGATTATAAAATTACAAACTTGGTTTAAATTAAACAAGTTATCATTAAACTTAGACAAAACAAATTATGTGTTATTTAGTAATAAAAAAACTGTGGATTTTTTCTATCACAATTGATGGTGTCGAGCTAAGTAGAGTGGGTGAGGTGTTACATTCTATGACCTGCAACAGTGCATGCAACACCGACCCTCATGGTCACAATGTATGGTGGTCACAGAATTTGGTGTAGCACCGGTTTGCAACGCACACCAAACAGGAAGATGATTAATTTTCTGTCTTGTAACTGTGACATGATGACATTACTAGGAATACTCAACATGAAATAAAAAAAACTCAATAGATGTCCTAGGAATCGATGTGTAGATTACCCGAGTAGTCTGTTAAAGCCCTACAAGGAATATGTTAAGCACTAGCAGTACAAAATCAATATGTTCCATGGTTCTATTGTTGCAACCTGTACATGGAGAAGTTAGAAAAGAGAGCCTTGACGTCCTTTTCAGGGAGACCACAAAGTCATTGGTTCAGGTATTATGATGACACCTGGGTTAAAATTAAATCTCAGGAAGTCCAACATTTCACTGATTACATCAACTATGTGGATAAATATATCAAGTTCACACGAGAAGATGTAAAAAATGGCAGGTTGGCTTTCTTGGACTGTGAGGTCTCAGTTTCTGCAAACTGAGGTGTACCGCAAACCCAACCACACAGACCAGTAATTGCAGTTTGACTCCCATCACCCTTTGGAGCACAAGTTAGGAGTCATCAGGACTCTGTATCACAGAGCAGACAGTGTCCCCACTAACTCAGGAGCCAGACAAAAGGAGAAATCACACACAAAACAGGCTCTAGAGAAATGTGGATATCCTAACTGGGCCTTCCTGAAAGCAGAGAAGAAACCCAAACAGGACTCCAGCCAGCCATCAGGTGAAAAGAAGGAACCCAGACCATTATGGCAAAGACTGGTTCATCCCAAAGATCCAGTTTCCTGGCACAAACAGAGTACCGGTAATATGTGACTGGCCGTGGCAAAACCAGGAACAAGTCTCCCCTGGGTCATTTTGAGTTATTTACAGAATCTGAAAGTGTGGGTTCTAAGCTATCCGATGATGCCAAACACATGTCGCTCAAAAAAAAAATGAAGAAGATACAGCCATTTCAATGTTGGCAATCTGCAAATAAGATTAGGGAGAAAACAGGCTTCAAAGTTTTAGAAGAATGTCCCCATTCCAGAAGCATTACCTGGGGGTGTTAACAATTGCTGGTCATTTACATTAATTTGCGTTAACCCAACCCCCAGAACTGACTGTCAACACAGACTCTGCCTAGGAAGGTGTGCAGAATTTCAGCTTTGCTGGCAAATAGGGGTATGAATCTCTCAGTGTCTGGAGAATTGATTTGATTCCGATTTTTGGTATCACGATTCGATTCAAAATCAATTTTTCGATTCAGAAACAATTTTTGATTCAAAAATGATTTTTCTATTAAAATTGTCATAAATTTAGTTTCAGCTTTGTAACTGACAAGCTGAAAAGAATAAACAACAATGTAAACAAATGGAGCATTTATTTAAAACAATAATTTTAAACTGAGAATATTAAACAACAATGTAAACCAATGGAACATTTATTTGAAACAATAATTTTAAACTGAGAATATTAAACAACAATGTAAACCAATGGAACATTTATTTGAAACAATAATTTTAAACTGAGAATAACAACAATGTAAACAAATGGAACATTTATTTAAAACAATAATTTTAAACTGAAAACATTAACAACAATGTAAACAAATAGAACATTTATTTAAAACAATAATTGTAGGTTCTGTACTTTATCAAAGTTTTTGAATCATTTGATATTCATACCAAAAATACAAACAAATAATACAGGAATGCATTAAATGCTGTAACTTGAATTACCAGTACTGTATTAGGTTAGCTTAGTTGCCTGGATTCCTCTAAAACAATAAAATAAAAATATAGGAACAAATAATTCATCCATCCATCATCTTTAACCACTTCTTCCTTTAAGAGTCATGGGGCTCACTGGTGTCCATGTCCAGTCATCACTGTGCGAGAGGCGTGGGACACCTGGACAGGTCTCCAGTCCATCACATACAAATAATTCAAAATATACAGACAAAAACAGACTTCAGCCTACCAAAGTGTAGTAACCTTTAACTCAAGCATTATAAGAGGGGGACAATAATACTGTCATTGCTGGTATCACTCAGCCCTCTGTGAATAGCAAACAACCATCAGGGTGCTAACGATCCATTGTTAGGCTGATGGTCCTCCTTGATCATGTGAGCAGCTGGTTTCGGCTGTCATCAGCCAACTGGTTGATCCACTGTGAGAGGGTGTTAAGACTGAGCTGAATACCAGACTTAGCTTTTTTAGATTTTTGTACCTGGATTATTGAGCATGCATCAGGGTAAAATTAAACATGTTTAAAAATTGATTTTGGAGCATTTAGAATTGATTCTGAATCGCCAGGACTAAGAATCCAGAGTCTTTGAAAAATCTATTTTTTCCTACACCCCCTACTGGCAAACTTCCTTTTGATCTTTAAAAAAATAACATTAATACAAAGAATTGTATTTTATGTTATTGTGACATGTTTTACACATTAATAATGTTGATTGTTTTGTTACAGCCCACCCCAAAAAACAAGGGTCACAACTAGTCAAGTCAAGTCAATTTTATTTATATAGCACAGTTAAAAGGGTCCCCGGTTCAAATCCCGGTCTGGGGGCCTTTCTGGGTGGAGTTTGCATGTTCTCTCCGTGCATGCGTGGGTTTTCTCCGGGTGCTCCGGTTTCCTCCCACAGTCCAAAGACATGCATGTTAGGCTGATTGGTAACTCTAAAATTGACCCTGGGTGTGAGTGAGACAGGTCCCTCTTGTAAATGAGTCCCCGTGGCTCAACGAGGCTAGCCTGTATAAATAAAGGTTGAATGAAAAAAAAAACAGATAAACTGTTATCAAGGTGCTTCACACACACAACATAAAAGAGGTTTAAAAATTTAATGAACAGTATCACACACCAATGGTAAAAATTATGATATTAACAGCAGTAAAAGTATAATAAAAATGGTGTTAAAGGTACAGGACAGGAATGCACTTTATAAAGTTGATGACACTGGAAAAGTTTGTATAATAGCTGAAGATGTTGAGTAAACTCAGGAGATGCTTATGTTGCATCTAGGTTAGACAGGGGGAAAACAAAATAAAATAAGGCTTTACACACACCAAGCTCCTGCACAGACTTATTTTAGATGTCACACAAGGTGTTGGTGCTGGACATGATCATCAGGGCAGAAAGGCCTTATCTTTGTTGTAAGTCTTTTTTATTAAGCTTTTGTGGGCTGGTCGGTTTCCATCCATCCATCCATCCATCCATCCATCCATCCATCTATCCATCCATCCATCCATCCATCCAAATAATGTATTTTAAAGAAAGAAAGATAAGATTTCTTGTTTCACCAAATATATATTAACATGAAAAATAAATTCTAAAGATAATCTTACATAAAGATAAACAAAAACATTTTAGAGCAAAATTATCTGGGAAAAACAAGGCTATTTTAATTAAACACGCTGCTCCATTCAGCTTTTTTATCATGATGACAGCCAGCTGACAGCAGCTGACAGCTGCGTGAGAACAGCTGATCCATCCCATTTTAACTGTACATTTTATCTTTTCAAACGGCCAGATGAATCTGCATAATTGGTGCACCATTATCGTGCTTTAAATGTTAGTTTCTTTGCTGCGATTTGTAAAACCTAAGCCAATCCAACGCGTGTGATTGCGCGATGCGCTGCTGGACACAGACCATGGCTGGAGACACGGAGCCGAGTGGCTCCAGTGGCTGGAGCGCATTGCGCGGTGATTACGCGTGTCTGCTTTGTCTAATGAAATAAAGATAGTGGATGGATGGATGTATTATGTATGGATGGAAACTGATTTGCTTGCGATTTGCTTGCGCACGCAGTAAAAGCTTCTTTTTTTTTTCTCGGGTTGGTCGGAAAAACAGCTGACAGCTCTGACGCTTTGATCGGCTTTATTTTATTATTTTCCTTGTTCCTTGTTGTGTCCACTGGGCGATCTATAGATGTTAAGTAGCCATGTGCTTCTTTCAAAGCTGCACGTTATTGGCCGAAGCCAGTAACAAAGCTCTGATACCAGCCAAACAAGTCCCGCATGTTAATCAGCTGAGAGGGTCCCCGCCCCCAGTACGCAAATCACTGCGGCTTGGTTTTACTCTGAAAACAAACTGATTTCTAACACAAAGTTTAACAGTTTAAACACTTATAAAGTGTTTTTTAAAGCATGGGATGGTTTCTTCACAACTTCAACTGGTACATTTTGCAAAAAAACGATTTTCACTAATTTCTCAGAAGTTGAAGGTTTATTGATTTTTTCTCAGTTAGAGCTGTGCCGACTTGTTCCTGGATTTGGAGTGGCTGGTCACATATTGTGTATGCTGTTCTATGTCAGGAGGGCTGTTATCATATCGGGGAAACTAAACAGCCACTGGCCAAAAGGATAGCTCAGCACAGAAGATCAACATCATCAGGTCAGTACTGCGGTCTACACTCATCTCCAGGCCAGCTGTCACTCTTTCAGGGATGAAGATGTTCACATCCTTGATAGAGAGGAACAATGGTTTGAGAGAGGAGTAAAGGAGGCCATCTTTGTGAAAAGAAACCATCCATCATTAAACAGAGGTGGAGGCCTCTGGGTTCAACTGCCTCCCTCTTACAATGCTGTCATTGCTAGTATCACTCAGCCCTCTGTGAATAGCAAACAACCATCAGGGTGCTAACGATCCATCGTTAGGCTGATGGTCCTCCTTGATCATGTAAGCAACTGGTTTTGGCTGTCATCAGCAAACTGGTTGATCCACTGTGAGAGGGTGCTATTTATAAGACTGAGCTGAATACAGCATCTCAGACTGAGGAAGTCTTTCGGATGAAAGGCGAAACGTTTCTACCATTTTTTTTTTTGCTTTGTTTTGTTTTTTGAATGTCCAGAGGACCAGACTTAGTTTTTTTTAGACATGTTCCCTTTAGTTTTCAGCCGCATACGTGGAACATCCAAGAGGTTCTTAGTCTGGGAATGAAGGCCACAAGCAGCAGAGTATTTAGTTAAAAGCTGACAAAGATACACAGGAGCCTGGCCAATTAAAGCTCTGTACGTGAGCTAGAGGTGTCGTTTATTCGCCCGAGCCCGACCCTACCCGAGCCCTACCCGACTTCGGGTAGGGTAGGGCCATATTTTTGAGTTTTGATTGGCGGGCCGGGTCGGGCTCGGGCTTTGATGTGGTTTTTTTTAATCATACAGCACAAACAAAACTAAATAAAAATGCACACAATATAAAATTGTTTTAATCTGCTTGTAAAGAATATAAGGCAGTAAGTTTACTGATGAGGAAATAATTAATAGAGTGAATTTAGATGGTGAAAACCGCAGCGCAGCCACTAAATTGCGCAACTCAGCCAGAGAGCAGGCGCGCCTGGACAGCGTCTCCCCCGACATGCTGGACTTTTTAGTGACATTTCTCGAACCATTTTACCGTGCACAGAGAGAACTGGAGGGTGACAAATATCCCACCATCAACCTGGTTTGTCTCTGGAATGAGAAACTGAAGCAACACTGCCAGTCCTCACACACAGACTCTCCGCAGCAGGTGTTTCTGCGCCGCAGACATGCAGAAGTGCTGGAGCGCAAAATTATTATCCACGACTTGCACAGAGTTGCATTATTTCTGTGGCCTAACTTTAACAAGCTCAAAATTATGTCACCAGCTGACGTGCGTCAGGTGCACGCTCACGTCCGCACACTGCTCTCATCTGCGGCGGAACAAGTTGCCGCATTCCTGACATTCCTGAAGCTTCAACATCAAAAGTCACCGCGAGCAGCGCGCTCACACCTCCTCCATCAAAACACAGAAGAACAACATCAAGTTCTTTTGCTGAGTGGGAGAACGCAGTAAAAGCTTAATAAATAAACGTAGTGTTTTTTTTTTTTTTTTTTTTTAATCGGGTAGGGTCGGGTCGGGCGGTGATTTCTAGGAAATCAGCGGGCTCCCTCGGGCTTGGGTAATTAAACTAAGGGCTCGGGTAGGGTAGGGCCGTGGATTTCCGGCCCGATGACAGCTCTAACGTGAGCACAAGAAAGTTAAAAGTAGTTTAGATTTAGATTTTGTAGTTTTCAATTCACATTTTGTTTAGTAACAGTCCCACCTTTTGCAAAACAAGTAAAAGATTGGTAATTATAGTTTTACCAATGTAAATGAAAATTTGGGTATGCTTTGCAGTCATTTGGAAGCTCTATCTTATACACAAGTCTATTTGCTGATTAAAAAAAAAGCTTTTGACACAGTCGATCACACCATTCTCCTTGAGAAGTTGAGCAAATATGGTATTAGAGGACCGGCGTTGCAGTGGGTATGTAGCTACTTGGAGAATAGAAGGCAGTTTGTACAGATAGATAATACACAGCTCCTCTCTGAATTTATTACAACATTCTTCCTTCTTCAGCTTCCACTATTTGTCAAAGTCAAAGTTTCTTTATTTGCCATTCGCACCACATGTGGTACTGTATATGTGGTGGAACAATACTGTGTACACAGGGTCCCACTTCCAACAAAAGTATACATTTTAAAGAAAAACATCTAAGATATGAACTAAGAAATATGCTAAACAAAGAATTAGGTGTTGAACGAATACATAAATTATTTTACTCAACATTAACATAATAAAGCTCGAGTAGAACTTGAGTAGTTGATGATGTCATAGGATCTTAAGATGCAATAAATAAATAAATAAATAAATAAATAAATAAATAAATAAATAAATAAAAACGCAAAAAACGTCATTTATTATTTACAAAAAAATGACCAACAAAACATTGGGAGCATATACTAGGCTCCTACCATTTATCATGCTGCAAAAAGGTCACAGGAAAACCAAAACTGTTAGTTATTATTATTAAGTTGCAAAAGTGAAAGTAACGTGCAACACGTCAAAAACAAAACTTAAAAACATTGGGGTGGTTGACCACCCTGCACCACCGCCAGCAGTGGTGCACATTAGGTTTAGTTTTAAAGATTAATGTTTATAGGTTTTTCATAGGTTTAGAGATTCATATTTTTTGCTTTTTGTTTGTGAAGCTGGTTCTGGTTCGGTCAATTGGACCCGGTTTTACACCATATTCTGTGACCTGCAACAGTGCATGCAACACCGCCCCCTATGGTCACAATATACGGTGGTCACAGAATTTGGTGTAACACCGGTTCGCAACGCGCTCCAAACAGGAAGTTGATTCATTTTCTGTTCTGTAACTGTGACGTGATGACATTACTATGAATACTCGACATGAAATAAAAAAACTCAATAGATGTCCTAGGAATCGATGTTTAGATTACTCGAGTAGTCTGTTAAAGCCCTACAAAGAATATGCTAAGCACTAGTAGTACAAAATCAATACGCCCAACAACAGCAGCACGTCAGTCAGAGTCAGAGATTCTGTCGGGGGCTAGGCTGTTGGGGCTGTCTGTGTAGGGGGTTCTGCCTTCACCCTGTGGAGTACCTGGGTGGTTCTGGGGGATGTCTGCTGGGGGCTGCATGCGGGCCCTCAGGTGGTCTGTGGCATTGGTCATGGGTCACCGATCGGTCGCCCGGCTGTGTTGGGGTGTTCCCTTTCAGTCTGGTCTCTCAGTGCAACATACTTGCTATGGGAATTGCACCCCCGCGCGATTACCTGAAGGAATATACTCACGCCTTTACGGCAGGGGCATCACCGCCGTGCCAGAGGCCCCGCCCTCTGGTTACTTAAGCGGCTTGCGCCCCTCCATCTTCCTCTTTTTTGCCCTTCACCTCGCTTAAACCTGAACTACCTCTTCGCGGGACTTCTCTGTGGCTTCATCGCTCAACTTGAGGTGAGCTTGCTCCCTGCACAGAGCGCACAGAGAATTATTCCTACGTATTGCTGGACTAGCGAAAGCTAGTCCGGCACATTTTTTCTTAACCCAAAGCCTTTTTTCTCCTCTCTCTACAGGTTGCTTTGCTCGATGGCGCTAACTACGCCACAAGAAAAGCTACCTCGCTACATCCTAACGAGCTATCCAATAAAAGCGACGCGACGGAGGAGACATTTGACAAGAAAAGGGAAAAGATTTTGGAAGGACTCGCTCACCTCATCTCTGACATGCCTCCTGAGAAAGGAAAACGAAAGGCGAGACTTCCAAGGAAAACCAACGGGACGGCGAGCCCAACCTCGCACGCCTGTCCCAGCGGATGTGGTTTCTCCCTCGCCGTAACGGACACCCACGAGGCCTGTCCAGTCTGCCTGGGAATGTTTCATGCAAAAACAGCTCTGGAAATGCCCTATTTGTGCCCACACTGCAGCCTCATGATGGATGCGGTGCTGCGGCATTGGGTTGACCTCGTCGCCAAAGCAATGGGCGCTTCAGCGACATCAGCGGACGCAGACACCACGGAGCCCCTCACTCCCACGCTGGATTTGAAGAGCATGGCTCTACACGACTGCACACGCGTCGAATTAGGCGATAGCCCTGACGTGCTGGCTCCTATGGTGGACCTAACAGTCGAGTTCGACACCCGTGGTATGATGAACGAGGACGAGATCTCGATTTCAGCCTCGGGGGAATTTTCAGCGGAGGAGACGGACGTGGAACTGGAGGATCAGGGTGAAGATCTCTCCCAAACCCCGGTACCTGTGCTCCCAGAAACTGACTTCTCCATCCATTGATTTTATCTTTTGATCTTAGTCGATATTATTATTGATTTTATTTGATTTTATCACTTGTTTTATTTTGATCTTTGCTTTGTTACACTTTGTAGCACTTTGAGATTTTTATTAATGAAAAGTGCATTATAAATTGAATTCATTATTATTATTATTATTATCCTTGCTCTGTTCGATTTGTGCCACAGAGCAGCGGACGCACTAAACACCCCATGGCCGGAACTCCGCCTCGCCAACAGGTTACGAGGCTGGTAGGAAGCTATTTTTACTAGAAGCAGCAGGCCACCACGAGCCAAAAGATGCCCGTGTTCCCTGACTTCCTCACAGAACTAACTCGCACCTGGACTCAACCAAGAGCCCCTATGCTCCTTCCTCTCTTGCAGTTCCTCGACGTGGATGGGATGGATGAAGTGGGAATAGCTAACGTGCATCAGATTGAGGACACATTAGCTTCTCACCTGGCTCCTAAATCATCAGGAACAAAACCAACTCTTCCCAGCAAGGCTTGTCGAGCCTCAGAGTCTCTACTTGAGAAATGCTACAGGGCTCAGGGACTCGCTTAGCGCGCCATGAACGCGTCTGCGTTAATGCAGGCTTACCTGGCGGGAAAGTTGCAACAGCTTCAAACAACATCGGACAAGCAGGCGGCTGCCGAATTGGTGGATGAAGCCTGCAGGGCAACAGACTGTGCTCCGTATGATGGGGACAGCTGCTTTTGCGCAGGGCAAGGGAATGGCGGAAGTGGTCATCGCGATCCGCCACCTCTGGATGACTCTGACGGATCTCCCGGAGGGACAAAAGGTGCCTTTTCTCCATCACTTGATAGAGCCGGAGGGATTATTTGGTAAATCTTTGGAAAAAATTCAGACCAAGCTGGACCAAAGACGAAGACAGGCAGAAGCTCTCCGGGTGGGCATTCCCCGGAGAAACTTCGTCCCTCCAAGGGAGTCTGCTAGTAGCAGATCTGCGCAGTCTCGGCACCCCTCGGCGATGCATGCCCCGCCGCAGAAGCGGCCAGCATACGAGGAGGAGCCCAGGCAAAGACCTCCACAAGGCCCACCTCGTAGCGAACACGCATGGAGCAAAAACAGGTTTGTCCCCCTCCAGGCGTCCAAACACAGGGACTCCTTAGCAAATCGTGACAACAAGCAAAAACGCGCCTGATGAACCGGGTCCACGTTTCCATTTTACACGGCCACCCGCCCACGTGGTAACAGGATTGATTCCTTCATGTCCAGACTTTGCTTGTAAAACAGTAGAAACAGCTGGTTTATTTTCAGCATGTACAAATCATGCTTTTTCTGCTGTGAGTGACATAAAATAATGTACGTCATTTTACGTAAGCACGAATAAATTTCATGAAACATCTCCTCTCTGTTTTATTGACTCTCAAATGACAAAACAACAACAATACACAATCTTCAGCAAAACAGGTCCCTCTGACCTACGTGCCATCATAAAGGGAGAAGGGCGTTTTTCCCTTCTCCCTTACGACCCACGGGGTATTAGCATAATCAATAAACCCCAGCAGAGCGCCTCTGATACATCTGCTGTGAGCAGACATGGAGGCGTCTGCGAACCTCCCTCCACACCTCTCAGGAAGACAGGTGGGAAGGGTCACGTGCTTAAGCCCTCGTGTCATTGTGGACAATGGACCAGCCAATACACTAACCAGAAAAAAAATGTGACATGTCCGTTCCTCAGAGAGGAAAGCTGGCAGAGTCTGACAACGGGGTGGCTGCCTCAAACGCCCTCAGGCAGACATGTACTTCACATCTCCACAACAGTGACTGTGTTCAGCCTGCTGTTGTTGAAAACAAATCAGAGCCAAATCAGATCTCTCTTCCTGTTTTTCAAGGAGAACTGAGCTCTTTATCATCAAACAATCTAAAGTTTGACAAACTAAAAGGAACACCCCCACGTTCTCATGGTGTGGCCGCTCCTTTGTTATTAACGAGGGACACGCATTGCCCAAGCAGTAATCAGACAGCGCGGCACCTCCCATTCTGTTCTGGTTCAAATCTGCTTTCAAAGATAACTCTCCCAGAGGGTGAAACACAAACCTCGGTTGGTTTATCTGGTACCGCAGCTTCATTAAAGCCAAGGACCAGTAGACCAGACCATCTCAGAAAACGGATTGGAGTTAGAAGATCTGCTCGTTTACATAACTCACAGTCTCACAGCAGGACCCCAGACTGGGAGGAGGAAAATAGACTTTCTGCTCCAAACCTGTCTAATAAGGATGACAGGTTACATCAGCCCTCAATTAACCCTGAGCAAGGTAACTAGGGGGCACATTAGCAAGGAGACCTCCTTCCCAATCTGGTTTTCCCCTAGAGGTTAACAACCTCTGTGTCACCAGAAGGGGCAGTACTACCACCTAGGCCAGGAACTGCCAAAAGTCTCAGCTTCTTGGCAGAATAGAACAGGTTGATGGCGTCTGCCACTCTTTGCAAATGTCAATGCTAGAACCTTCAGTTTATTTTATAGATATACTTTTTATACTAGTATGCAAAAACTCAGGACAGTATTACACTTTTATTATTTCATTTTATTCATTCAACCTTTATTTAGTCAGGTAAATCTTATTGAGCCTCATGGGCTCATTTACGAAAGCGACCTGCTAAAACTAAAGAACGATGAACAGCAATGGTAGAATTTCCTTAAACAATAAACAATAGAAAACAAAAGAGAGAAAAAAAAAGAGAAATACTTTTTTTTTTTTTTTATTTTTTTAACAAAGTATCAAAAAACTAGCAAAACATTATAAGGTAGACGTATAAAATCAAAGACAGGAACAAATCTGCATTGGTTTTTGCCAGGATTCCAACAGATTCTGAAAACCATTTAGAGAAGTCAAGGTCGAGAGCTTCAGATCTTTTTGTAAGATATTCCATGAAGCAGGAGCGGAATAGGAGAAGGCCCTTTTTCCAAGTTCAGTCCTCACTGACAGAAAACTGTAGGTAATCATGTCCTGAGAGCGCACACTGTAGCTGCACTTTATGCTCATGTTCATTAAATGTTGAGTGTTTAAGTGTTGGTGTAAATTTTCATATTTTTATACTACTATGCAAAAACTCAGGACAATGTTACACTTTTACTATTTTATGCTTATGTTTATTAAATGTTTCTGTGTTTTAGTGTTTAAATGGTAACTGTTGCACCGAGGGACTGAGATAAACGCAATTTCAATCATGTGTATGTCCTTTACATATTGCAGTTCTGACAATAAAGTTGACTTTGACTTTTGACTTTGAACTGCCAAAAGTCTTAGCTTGTTGGCTGAAAAGAACAGGTTGATAGCATCTGGCTTGCCAGAAAATGTGGTATTGACCATACAAAATGCCCGTGCTGGATCAACACAATCTTTATACGTACAAAAGTGACGTATTTTTGAAGCCTGGTACTCAGAAATAAATATTATTTCTTATGCATGCGACTTGGCTCAGCTCCTGACCTTCCTTCAGGATTTACAAGAAAAAGGTCGTTCTTATTCAATGATTAAAGTTTTCCTATCAGCAATTTCAGTCTGTCATGAAGGTTGGAGACACAGGATACCTGGAGCACATCCAATCATAATGAGATTTATGAAAGGTATTATTCGGACTAAACCACCCAACAGGACCCTGACCCCTGGTTGGGATCTTGGCCTGGTCCTGGGGGCCCTCTGTGACTCTCCATTCGAGCCACTGAGTGAGGTTAAGATAGATTTACTATCTTAAAAGACTGCTGTACTCCTGGCACTTTGCTCGGCGAAACGCGTGGGTGACCTCCACGCATTATCTGTACACCCAATGTGTACCAGATTCGCCCCTGACGGGTCAAAGGTCACACTGAGGCCTAATCCCACATACACTCCCAAGGTCTTGACTCTGAACCATATGAGTCTAGACTTTGATATATCCTCTTTTCCACCTGCCCTTGTCCTCACTCAGGAACAGGAAAGGCTACAGGCTCTCTGCCCAGTGAGGGCTTTACGCACCTACATGCAAAGAACAGCCAAATGGAGGAAAACAAACCAACTGTTTGTCTGCTTTGTAGCACCTGCTACCGGGAGAGCCTTATCAAAACAACGCCTCTCACATTGGGTGACTGAGGCCATTAAAAGGGCCTACAGTAGCAATGGTCAACAGGTGCCCTCTGGAGTGCATGCTCACTCCACTAGGGGCTTGGCTACTTCCTGGTTATTATTCAGGGGTGTACCAATCACACACATCTGTGCTACTGCGAATTGGACCTCATTAAATACTTTTGCAAAGCATTACAGTTTGGATGTTACTGCTAGTGACGTCACTCAGGCTGTCCTTTCTAATACACCATAGAAAGCAGCCTTGGGATGCCTGCTGGTCATGGGCAGACATTCACTCTAGCATGCCTTTCACTGAGCATTTCAAGGGTGTGAATGTATTACGTTCCCATAGCAAGTATGTTGCACTGAGTGACCAGACTGAAAGGGAACTGAAAGTTATGCACCATAACTCATGTTCCCTGAAGGAAGGGAACGAGGTGCAACAAAGTTTGCCCTTTTCAATGCTGAAAGCTTGGTGAAGTGCAACTTTGGAGAAAGATGGAGGGGCGCAAGCCGCTTAAGTACCCAGAGGGCAGGGCCTCTGGCGCGGCTGTGACGCCCCTGTCGTAAAGGCGTGAGTATATTCCTTCAGGTAATCGTGCGGGGGCGCAATTCCCATAGCAAGTATGTTGCACCTCATTCCCTTCCTTCAGGGAACATGAGTTATGGTGCATAACTTTCAGGTTTCGCGGTAGGCTCCGAGGGCTTAGGATTCTGGGAACGTGTCGTCCCCGAGCTTGGGACTGATGGGGGTCAAGGATCTTGGGCTCTGGCAGGCGGGTCGCCGGGCCTTGGGATAGCTTGCGCTCTGGTGCCCGGCTCTAGGCGGGGGGCCCTCGGCTTGTTGGTGGGTTGGGGGTTCATGGGCTGGGGGGTTGGGTGTCTGGCGGCATGATTAGTGGCCTATGGGAGGGGGCAGGTTGACCCAGCCTGGGTGTCTAGTGTGCTATGTGTTCTGAGAGTTGTTAGTATGAAGGGTGGTTGTAGTATTTCTTCTGGGGTGGGGACAGGGTGGATGTCCTTGATGATGGTCTGGGACTATGCATGGCCGGTTGGCTGGCCCTTCTCTATGGTGGGGTCTCGCTCCCGGTGCTTCCTGGCTCTGTTAGCGGTTAGGCGGGCGCTATTGGCCGGGTCGTCCATGTGGGACTTGGCGTCCTCTTGGGCGGCGGGTTGATTGTGGTTCATTGGGGTCTTGGCGGCCCTGGGGTGTGTAGGCTGTTGGTCGTGTTGCTGGCGGCCCTCGTGGCCCTGTTCCTCTCTGGTCTGGAGCTCAATGGGTCAGACGGTCGGAAAGGTTTTTTTTGGCCTCGCTCCTTGGGTGGACTTTGGCGAGCTATGGGGGTATGTTGGATCAGCGGGAGAGTTGACTCCCTGCGGGAGCATTTGATCCTGTAGTTATTTTCTCTCCATCTCTCACCTCACCTCCGCCCTCTTCATTTCAAATTTAATACATGTAGGGATTTTGAGGCTCGGGTATGCTGCAACATTTTTACATCTCTGTTGTTCAGAACTACCTGGGACTCAATTTTATTATACACCTTAGACATTCACTCATAACATCCTCATGACATTCACATATAGGAACTTGGGTTGGGCACTGTGGTTATGGATGGCGGGATTACACTATTCTCGCCTCCTGTGCCTGTGCTCACTTCCAATGATGCATTTAGACAGTATGGGCTTGGGTTAGAGTTGGGGTGGAGGGGAAACTGGCATTATGCCAGCCTCTGCTCCATCTTCTCTTCCTTTTTTATTGCACTTTACATCAACACATATCAACAGCATATATCAACAGCACATATGGGGGTGGGGTGTGTATGTCGGGGTCAAATATTAATATTTTTTCTCTCTCTCTTGTTACCCCCTGGTTCCCTGGCTGACAATCTGGGGGTGGGGTCCGATAGAGTGGCAGGCCATCGGGTGTAGTCCTGGAATATGGGGGGGTTCTGGGCCTGGGGGTTTGCCGTGGGCGGGACTGGCACTGCACCCTCCCTGGGGCTGCTTGGGCTCAGATGTCCTGTCCTGTCAGCTGGGCGCGATGATGGCAGCAACCTCTGATCGGACTTGTTCCGTCCAAAGTTGACCTCCTGTTCTCTGGAGCTCTGAAACTTCCAGGATGTGCACCCAGCATTCTTAGCTCACGTGTCCGACGGCAGCATCCTCTGATCGGACACAGTTCGTCCAAACCAGTTTGACCAGCTTGGTTTATCTGCCGTATTCCGACGTAAAAACGCCGTAAACTTATGTCCAGAGTTTACTACGGTCTGCCCCTGTATTTTTTCACTGCTTCCGTCAAGCTCCAATGTTTCTGCCATCAAACCGGTAGTAAAACCGAAATTCGGCTTTTCAACAAAAAAAAAATCATTTTTTTTAAATGGAGATAATAACCACTAATCGTCGTAACTTGAGACCGTCGTAAGTCAAGGACTACCTATATATATA
>JBBPBX010028037.1:26509-36857 GCA_038048925.1 Garcialebias charrua
ATATATACATATATATATATATATTCCAATAAGCCTGTGATATTCAGAGAAGCCGTCTGATCATCCTACACTGCAAGATACAACAACAAAACAAGTCAGTAAATTGTTTTGGTGCAAAGTACACATGGTATTATTGCGTATTTACACAATTTACATTGTACAATGCATTTCCTGAACCGTAAGTAAAGTGTTTTGGTGACGCTTTTATAACCCACATCTAGTCTATGACATTTATTTTGGCAGGTCCACTTCCTGTGTTGCCCCAACTCTCTAACTTTTTTTAAGCCATGGGTCATAGTTCACTTCCTCTTTCTCCACTGTGGCTGTGGTGTTCTCCACTGGGCGTCTCCCAAACAAATTGCTGCACTCTTCAGATCAGCAAATTGCAACTCAAAATAGGCATGAGTTACTGGTGGCTCTAATTCAAACTCTTGTGGGATTCTGCCATTAATCACCACCAGGCTGTGCATTGAGGTTAAGTACTCCTCACTCAGTTGAAGAGGTCGTTTTTTTTCTTTGGACCAGAATCTCCAACATGGATTTACAGATGGCGAGCTAGAACTATGGACTTGATAATGGACTTTGAAATGAGTACATGTATTTGGTGACTCAACTATTGTGACTCTTGTTGTTTTTGTCTTATTTTGGGTTTTTGTTTTTGTCTTATTTTGTGCACAATCACTTTAATATATATATACACCAAAACTGAAACCACGGCCTCCTGTTTTCATTCACACCTCAGGCTCTTTTAAAGGACACTCTTCTGATGCTGCTTTTGTAGCCGCAGTCAACTGCCTGGCCTTTAGGCGTTACAAATTTTGGCGAGCTAGCCAGGAGCCTGATACTGTGAATGTTTTGGTGAATGTATTGTGTGGTTGTTTGCATTGAAACATGGATTTCTTTAACAAAGTTGGTATCAATGTTGCTCATTCTGTTATCATAGGTGGAGTAACAAACACTCCAGCAGATGATGAAATTATCAATCATTTACGCAGTTATGGTGAAATTAAAAAGTTTTTTCCTGTTACTGAACGTGAGAGTCCATTTTACAAAAACCTGGCCGTTGAGTTTATAAATGCTGCAGCTTTGGAACAGCTAAAACCGCTTTTACCATATACTTACTTATCTCGGGCTGCAGAGGATATTAAATTTGTTGTTAAATTACTTTTGAGTGAGTGTGCAGCTATAGCCACAGTGGGGACTACCTCACCCCCTGATTACCTTTCTGAATTAAGACACATCTCCCAGCAAAGTGGACAATCATTTGATGAAGTTTTGAGAGGAGTGTTTGAACAAATATGTGCACATTTTGGAATGACAGCCACTGGAGGGGAGTCTGAAGAGGATGGTGAAGGAAGGGACACAGTTGAGATACTTGCCACTGACAGAGTGTCCAGTCTAACTCAGCCATCTGCTCTTCCCACACAGCAATCAGTCCAGTCTCCCACTGACCCGCAAGGACCTCAAACCCAGCCCAATCTTGCTACAAATGTGGGACCAAAAATTTCTCTCCCAGGTAATGATCTGAACCCTCCTGAGATACAAAGGGTTGTAGTTGAACACATTGTGCGCAGAGATGATGTGAACCTTCAACCCCTGTCTTCATTTAGATTACGTACTTTCTCAGGAAATCCCAAAAAAGCTAAGTCTGGTCCTCTGGACCTCTAATTCTCCCAGCAGACAAAGGAAGGTGCACAGTGATTTTGAACCAGAAAGACTATCATGAGAAAGTTATGTCACTCCTTAGTGACTTAACCACTTATGAACCGCTGAAAAGAGATCCAGGAAGTGGTTACAAGAAGAAGTTGATAGATTGCCTGAAAATTTTGAAGCAGGACAAGGCTATTGACAATATTCTGTACCACAGACTGTACCCAGGGGAGGCCACGCCAAGTCTGTATGGTTTACCCAAAATCCACAAACAGGGTGTACCTTTAAGACCAATTGTTAGCATGATTAACTCGGTCACTTACAATGTTTCCAAATATCTGGCATCTGTACTCATCCCTTTAGTTGGCAGCTCAGAACACCACATACAGAACACCATGGACTTTGTGGATAAGGTGAGGGATGTCATCATGGAGACTGATGAAACAATGGTCTCTTTTGATGTCACATCACTCTTTACGTGCATTCCTGTTGATGAAGCAGTAGAGGTGGTCTGTTTAAGGTTAAAATCAGACACCACTCTGAGCAACAGGACCACACTTTCCACAGAACAACTGTGTCAACTCTTGAAACTGTGCCTGCAGTCAACCTACTTCACATATGGGGAGCAATATTATAGGCAGAAACATGGGTGTGCTATGGGGTCTCCAGTTTCTCCTATTGTTGCCAACCTGTACATGGAGGAGGTAGAAAAGAGAGCTTTGACATCCTTTTCAGGGAGACCACCAAGTCATTGGTTCAGGTATGTTGACGACACCTGGGTTAAAATTAAATCTCAGGAAGTCCAACATTTCACTGATCACATCAACTCTGTGGATAAATATATCAAGTTCACACGAGAAGATGTAAAAAATGGCAGGTTGGCTTTCTTGGACTGTGAGGTCTCAGTTTCTGATAGAGGAAATTTGCAAACTGAGGTGTACCGCAAACCCACACACACAGACCAGTATTTACAGTTTGACTCCCATCACCCTCTGGAGCACAAGTTAGGAGTCATCAGGACTCTGTACCACAGAGCAGACAGCGTCCCCACTAACTCAGCAGCCAGACAGAAGGAGAAATCACACACAAAACAGGCTCTAGAGAAATGTGGATATCCTAACTGGGCCTTCCTGAAAGCAGAGAAGAAACCCAAACAGGACTCCAGCCAGCCATCAGGTGAAAAGAAGGAACCCAGACCCAGACCAGTGGTCATTCCGTATGTTGCGGGAGTTTCAGAGACATTGAGACGTTTATTTTCTAAACACAACGTCCCAGTGGCTTTTAAACCCCAAAATACATTACGACAAAGACTGGTTCATCCCAAAGATCCAGTCCCCCGGCACAAACAGAGTAATATTGTGTATGCTGTTCAGTGTCAGGAGGGCTGTGATCAGTCTTACATCGGGGAAACTAAACAGCCACTGGCCAAAAGGATGGCCCAGCACAGAAGATCAACATCATCAGGTCAGGACTCTGCGGTCTACACTCATCTCCAGGCCAGCGGTCACTCTTTCAGGGATGAAGATGTTCACATCCTTGATAGAGAGGAACAATGGTTTGAGAGAGGAGTAAAGGAGGCCATCTTTGTGAAAAGAAACCGTCCATCATTAAACAGAGGTGGAGGCCTCCGGGTTCAACTGTCCCCCACTTACAATGCTGTTATTGCTAGTATCACTCAGCCCTCTGTGAATAGCAAACAACCATCAGGGTGTTAACGATCCATCGTCAGGCTGATGGTCCTCCTTGATCATGTGAGCAGCTGGTTTCGGCTGTCATCAGCCAACTGGTTGATCCACTGTGGGAGGGTGCTATTTATAAGACTGAGCTGAACACAGCTTCTCAGACTGAGGAAGTCTTTCGGACGAAAGACGAAACGTTTCTACAGTTTTTTTTTTGCTTTGTTTTGTTTTGTTTTTTGAATGTCCAGAGGACCAGACTTAGCTTTTTTGGATTTTTCTACCTGGATTATTGAGCATGCATCAGGGTGTTTCTTAGGAAAGCTTCCAAAACCACAGAATGAGGCTGATTATGAATCCTGGAGGTCCCAAATAGAACTTTTAAATGCAGATCCAAGTCTTGCACCCTTACATGTTACGAGGCGCATTTTGGAAGGTTTACTCCCACCTGCTGCTGACCTAGTGAAAGGGTTGGGACCAAATGCCCTGCCTGCAACATTTTTGCAGGTACTTGATTCTGCATATGCCACTGTTGAGGACGGAGAAGAGCTGTTCGCTAAATTTTTAAACACTCTTCAGGACCAAGGGGAACCTCCATCTTCATATCTGCAGAGACTCCAGCTGGCTCTCACTACAGTGGTGAGGCGTGGTGGGATTCCAGCAGTTGAAATGGACAAATATTTGCTAAAACAATTTTGTAGAGGTTGCTGGGATAACAGCATGATTAACAAGCTTCAACTAGAAAAGAAAAAAGACCAACCACCTCCCTTTTCAGAGCTTTTATTTACACTCCGAACAGAAGAAGACAAACAATTGGCAAAAGAGATGTTGATGAAAAAGCATATTCCTGCATTCAAGCACCGTGCTAACTTGCAAACTCACACTACTAGTGAATGTTCATGTGGCCACTCTTCAGACTCTGGTGCTATTGAAGATTTGAGGAAGCAAATGCTGAAGCTGCAGAGTCAGATGTCAGCACTGTTATCCAAAGACTCCAAATCTGCTAAATCAGAAATCCAGCTGAAAAACAAGAAACCAAACCCAGGTCAAACAAGTAATAGGCCTAAACCCTGGTTCTGTTTCAAGTGTGGAGAGGATGGCCATATTGCTCCCAACTGTTCCAATCAATCCCACCCCAGCCTGGTTGATGAAAAACGTCGCCAGCTTAAACACAAACAGCAGTCCTGGGAAAATAAGAAGCCATCAAACTAGAAGCAGTTCTTACTAAGGGACAAGTGAGAGCTGCAACCAGTGAATGTTCCCACACCAAGTATTCATCTTCACCACATTTCCCACTACCAAAAGGATTAGTGGGCATGAGAAGTACAGGCGAGGTCAAGATTAAAGGGACCATTTTCCATTGCCTTTTTGACACAGGTTCCCAAGTCACCACAGTTTCACATTCTTTTTATAACACCCACCTGTCTGACCATAAAATAAATCCATTAAATGATCTTTTGAAGGTTGAAGGTGCAAATGGACAGAGAGTGCCTTACATTGGATATGTAGAACTCTGTTTGACCTTCCCACCTGAGTTTGTAGGTGAAGAAATGGACATCTTCACCTTGGCCTTGGCCGTCCCAGACCTGCAATCATCACAGTCCCCTGTTCTGATTGGCACCAACACCCTGGTTGTTGTGTATGACCAGTGTTGTCAGTCACAGTCTGGGTTCTGTCCTGTACCTTCAGGATATAGAACAGTGCATAAGATTTTGGAGATAAGGCACAAGTTAACAACTGATGACTATCATGGCATTCTCAAAATGCAGTCCACCATCCCACAGATCATTTCTGCTCGGAAGACTGTTGTGTTGGATGCTCATGTCATATGCCCATTTCTGCAAGGTGAGAAAGAAGTAATTATTCAGCACCCAACCTCCTTCTCTCTGCCTGGTGGGTTGATGGTAAAATCCAGCCTTATTGACCTACCTCCTGTCCAACCTGCTTTACTACCAGTGGTGATCACCAATGAATCTGACCATGAAATTGTGATTCCAGCCAGAGCAGCCATAGCTGAAGTCAGTACCATCCAGACCATTCTCCATAAAGAGCAGTGTGTGCAACAACCCTCCCAAAATACAGAATCAAACCCAACCAAGTTGAACTACAACTTTGGAGACTCACCGCTCTCAACTGAATGGAAGCAACGTATAACAACCATGCTGGACAGTATGTCAGAAGTCTTTGCAAAGCATGATCTTGATTTTGGTTGTACAGACAAGGTCAAGCATGAGATCAAGCTGTCAGATCCCACTGCTTTTAAACAACGACCAAGACCTATCCACCCTCGAGATGTGGATGCTGTTCGAAAGCATATTCAAGAATTGTTGCAATCTGGTGTTGTACGTGAATCAAACTCACCCTTTGCTTCCCCCATAGTTGTAGTGCGGAAGAAAAACGGTGCAGTACGGCTCTGTATCGATTATAGGAAGTTGAATGCACAGACCATCCGGGATGCATATGCATTACCGAAGTTGGAAGACACATTTTCAGCACTGTCTGGCTCCACATGGTTCTCCACATTGGATTTAAAATCTGGTTACTACCAGATTGAGATGAATGAACCAGACAAGAATAAAACTGCATTTGTCTGTCCACTTGGATTTTATGAATTCAACCGCATGCCTCAAGGAGTAACTAATGCTCCAAGCACTTTTCAACGTCTCATGGAGCGGTGCATGGGAGACATGAATTTAAAAGAAGTGCTCGTCTTCATTGATGACTTGATAGTGTTTGCACCAACTCTGGAGGAACATGAACACCGGCTGATGAAAGTTCTTCAACGCCTGAAAGAGTTTGGGCTGAAGCTATCAACTGAAAAATGTCTTCTCTTCCAGACATCAGTTCGCTACCTTGGGCATGTAGTATCAAGTGATGGAGTGGAGACTGACCCAGACAAAATTTCCACATTGACATCTTGGCCAGTTCCTGAAAATCTCAAAGAGCTCAGATCGTTCCTTGGTTTTGCGGGGTATTATCGACGGTTTGTGAAAGGGTACTCTTCAATCGTCAGACCTCTCAATGAGTTAACAGCTGGATATCCTCCCAGTCAGAAAAGGTCAAACCATAAGGGGAAGTTACAACATTATCTTAACCCCAAAGAACCTTTTGCTTCCCGTTGGACGCCAGCTTGCCAGCAGGCCTTTGAAGACATTATACAGAAGCTCAGTACAGCCCCAGTTCTTGCCTTTGCAAACCCAGATAAACCCTACATCGTGCACACAGATGCTAGCTCTATTGGTCTTGGTGCAGTCTTATACCAAGACTTTGATGGACAGACCAGGGTGATTGCATATGCCAGCAGAGGTCTCTCACACAGTGAACGCCGGTATCCTGCCCATAAACTTGAGTTTTTGGCTCTCAAATGGGCAGTTACAGAGAAATTCTATGACTATTTGTACGGATCCAATTTTACTGTGGTTACAGATAGCAATCCTTTGACATATCTGCTAACTTCTGCTAAATTGGATGCTACAAGTTACAGATGGCTTTCTGCTCTGTCAACCTTTTCATTTAAGATAATCTACCGGGCTGGCAGGTTGAATGCTGATGCCGACGGACTCTCTCGGCGACCTCATGTTGAACAGATGGAGGATGCTTTGTCTAGGAAAGAGAGAGAGAGAATATTGAAATTCACTGAGCAACACCTTGAACATCCATCTTCTATTTTGATTGACCAGCACTCAGTCCAAGCAATATGTGACAGACAACTAGTGTACAGCTCACCCAACCTGGACCAAGTTGTTGCTCTTGTGCAAACGCTCTCTACTAACACTGATAGCCTACCAGACAGTTTTGTTAATGATATGCAGTTCTCTTCACCTGTCATGCCATCCGTCTCTGCTGATGAAATTGCTGCCAAACAACGAGCCGATCCGGTCATTCAGCACATTGTTGCTCAACTGGAACGAGGAGAAAGTCCGCCACCATCTCTAAGGGAACAGCTCCCCAATCTGCCATTACTCTTGCGAGAGCTTACACGTCTGGAGCTCCATAATAATGTTCTCGTTAGGAGGAGGAATATTGGAGGTGAGCTTACTTACCAGCTTGTCCTTCCAGAGGAGTGTCGGCCTGAGGTCCTCAACCAGCTTCATGACCAAATGGGCCATTTGGGTACAGAGAGAACACTGGACCTTGTCAGATCACGTTTCTTCTGGCCACGAATGGCAGTTGATGTTTGCAATAAAGTCAAGAACTGTGAGAGATGCATACGAAGGAAATCACAGCCTGAGAAAGCTGCACCCCTTGTCAGCATTAAAACTTCAAGACCACTCGAACTGGTCTGTATGGACTTTCTCTCAATAGAACCAGACCGAAGCAACACTAAGAATGTTCTTGTGATAACCGATCACTTCACAAAATATGCTGTTGCAGTGCCAACCCCAAATCAAAAAGCCAAAACCGTAGCAAAAGCACTATGGGACAACTTCCTTGTTCATTATGGAATCCCAGAGCGTCTCCATAGCGACCAAGGACCCGATTTTGAATCGCACACTATCAAAGAGCTCTGTCAAATAACTGGAATTCTTAAGAGTAGGACAACACCATACCATCCCCGTGGCAACCCTGTGGAACGATTCAACCGAACACTTTTAAATATGTTGGGTACTCTACAAGAAGAGGATAAAACACACTGGAAAGATTTTGTGAAGCCGCTGGTACACTCTTACAACTGTACTCGAAATGACGTCACTGGGTACTCCCCATATGAACTGATGTTTGGTCGTCAACCCCGCCTTCCAGTTGACTTAGCTTTTGGACTGCCTGTGTCTGAAAACCCATCCACATCTCATTCACAGTATGTTGAAAAGCTTAAATCACACCTCAGAGAAAGTTACAAGATTGCAACTGAAAACTCTGAGAAGGTTATGGGAAGGAATAAACTTAAATTTGACAAGCGAGTCACTGCTGCAGACCTCTCAGTTGGGGATAGAGTTTTGGTTAGAAACGTCAAACTACGAGGCAAACACAAGCTCGCAGATCGGTGGGAGCCAGATGTGTATATTATCCAGAAGAAAGCCGGCACTCTTCCGGTATATACAGTTAAACCAGAAGGCAAAGATTGTCCCATTAGGACCCTCCACCGTGACCTGCTGCTGCCTTGTGGCTACCTAACACCAGCTTCCAAACCAGAACAGTTAAAGCCAAAATCAGTGATGGCACCCCCAGTGACTCCAAAAACCTCAGACCTTTCAGACCCTGAAGATCAAGAACTGTTCTTACCTGACTTACCTGATTACTCCAGCTCCTGTCCTACCAGAATCACAACTGTGGTTAACATACCTGTTCCTGCATCTACCATTGTTCTTTCAGACCCTGAAGATCAAGAACTGTTCTTACCTGACTTACCTGATTACTCTAGCTCCTGTCCTACCAGAATCACAACTGTGGTTAACATACCTGTTCCTGTATCTACCATTGTTCCTATGCCTGAGGCTCTGTCTGGCCAGCATTCACAGAGTTTTAAGGAGGAAACTATTGCTGTGGAACCGGAAATGGGGCCTGGACATGAACCTACTGCTGAACTAGTACCGACAGAGCTGGATGCAGAACAAACAGTTGGATATGAAATAGATCCTGTTGATCTAGAACCTCCGGAGGAAAATGCTTCCTTTCAGCCAGACCTTAGATCCTCCCCAAAGCCGATCAGCTTCTCAAGTGATTCAACTACTCCTGAGTTCTCCAGCCCAGATTCTGAACCATCCATCCGACACTCTACTCGAGCACGGCAGCCACCAAATCGCTTGCAGTATTCAATGCTTGGGCATCCAGTTCTGCAAAGCATCCAGTCCCTGTTTCAAGGGCTTAGCACTGCGTTGACCTCTGCTCTGCAATTGGAGGAAAACTCGATGACTGCTACCTCTTGTGACGGTGTCTTGTGTCAGCAACGTGCATGTGCGAGGCCGCACATGAGTTTAGGTGGGGAACCTGTAACCCACATCTAGTCTATGACATTTATTTTGGCGGGTCCACTTCCTGTGTTGCCCCAACTCTCTAACTTTTTTAAGCCATGGGTCATAGTTCACTTCCTCTTTCTCCACTGTGGCTGTGGTGTGCTCCACTGGGCGTCTCCCAAACAAATTGCTGCACTCTTCAGATCAGCAAATTGCAACTCAAAATACATGAGTTACTGGTGGCTCTAATTCAAACTCTTGTGGGATTCTGCCATTAATCACCACCAGGCTGTGCATTGAGGTTAAGTACTCCTCACTCAGTTGAAGAGGTCGGGTTTTTTTCTTTGGACCAGAATCTCCAACATGGATTTACAGATGGCGAGCTAGAACTATGGACTTGATAATGGACTTTGAAATGAGTACATGTATTTGGTGACTCAACTATTGTGACTCTTGTTGTTTTTGTCTTATTTTGGGTTTTTGTTTTTGTCTTATTTTGTGCACAATCACTTTAATATATATATACATGTTTTTGTCTTATTTTGTGTTTTTGTTTTTGTCTTATTTTGTGCACAATCACTTTAATATATATATACACCAAAACTGAAACCACGGCCTCCTGTTTTCATTCACACCTCAGGCTCTTTTAAAGGACACTCTTCTGATGCTGCTTTTGTAGCCGCAGTCAACTGCCTGGCCTTTAGGCGTTACAAATTTTGGCGAGCTAGCCAGGAGCCTGATACTGTGAATGTTTTGGTGAATGTATTGTGTGGTTGTTTGCATTGAAACATGGATTTCTTTAACAAAGTTGGTATCAATGTTGCTCATTCTGTTATCATAGGTGGAGTAACAAACACTCCAGCAGATGATGAAATTATCAACCATTTACGCAGTTATGGTGAAATTAAAAAGTTTTTTCCTGTTACTGAACGTGAGAGTCCATTTTACAAAAACCTGGCCGTTGAGTTTATAAATGCTGCAGCTTTGGAACAGCTAAAACCGCTTTTACCATATACTTACTTATCTCGGGCTGCAGAGGATATTAAATTTGTTGTTAAATTACTTTTGAGTGAGTGTGCAGCTATAGCCACAGTGGGGACTACCTCACCCCCTGATTACCTTTCTGAA
>JBBPBX010028038.1:0-32099 GCA_038048925.1 Garcialebias charrua
TTTCAGTCTGCTGGTTCTGTTCATGTTTCAGTCTGAGGTTCTGTTCATGTTTCAGTCTGAGGTTCTGTTCATGTTTCAGTCTCTGGTTCTGTTCATGTTTCAGTCTCTGGTTCTGTTCATGTTTCAGTCTGAGGTTCTGTTCATGTTTCAGTCTGAGGTTCTGTTCATGTTTCAGTCTGAGGTTCTGTTCATGTTTCAGTCTGAGGTTCTGTTCATGTTTCAGTCTGAGGTTCTGTTCATGTTTCAGTCTCTGGTTCTGTTCATGTTTCAGTCTCTGGTTCTGTTCATGTTTCAGTCTGAGGTTCTGTTCATGTTTCAGTCTGAGGTTCTGTTCATGTTTCAGTCTGAGGTTCTGTTCATGTTTCAGTCTGAGGTTCTGTTCATGTTTCAGTCTGAGGTTCTGTTCATGTTTCAGTCTGAGGTTCTGTTCATGTTTCAGTCTGAGGTTCTGTTCATGTTTCAGTCTGAGGTTCTGTTCATGTTTCAGTCTGAGGTTCTGTTCATGTTTCAGTCTGAGGTTCTGTTCATGTTTCAGTCTCTGGTTCTGTTCATGTTTCAGTCTGAGGTTCTGTTCATGTTTCAGTCTCTGGTTCTGTTCATGTTTCAGTCTGAGGTTCTGTTCATGTTTCAGTCTGAGGTTCTGTTCATGTTTCAGTCTGAGGTTCTGTTCATGTTTCAGTCTGAGGTTCTGTTCATGTTTCAGTCTGAGGTTCTGTTCATGTTTCAGTCTGAGGTTCTGTTCATGTTTCAGTCTCTGGTTCTGTTCATGTTTCAGTCTCTGGTTCTGTTCATGTTTCAGTCTGAGGTTCTGTTCATGTTTCAGTCTCTGGTTCTGTTCATGTTTCAGTCTGAGGTTCTGTTCATGTTTCAGTCTGAGGTTCTGTTCATGTTTCAGTCTGAGGTTCTGTTCATGTTTCAGTCTCTGGTTCTGTTCATGTTTCAGTCTGAGGTTCTGTTCATGTTTCAGTCTGAGGTTCTGTTCATGTTTCAGTCTCTGGTTCTGTTCATGTTTCAGTCTGAGGTTCTGTTCATGTTTCAGTCTCTGGTTCTGTTCATGTTTCAGTCTGAGGTTCTGTTCATGTTTCAGTCTGAGGTTCTGTTCATGTTTCAGTCTCTGGTTCTGTTCATGTTTCAGTCTGAGGTTCTGTTCATGTTTCAGTCTGAGGTTCTGTTCATGTTTCAGTCTGAGGTTCTGTTCATGTTTCAGTCTCTGGTTCTGTTCATGTTTCAGTCTGAGGTTCTGTTCATGTTTCAGTCTCTGGTTCTGTTCATGTTTCAGTCTGAGGTTCTGTTCATGTTTCAGTCTGAGGTTCTGTTCATGTTTCAGTCTGAGGTTCTGTTCATGTTTCAGTCTGAGGTTCTGTTCATGTTTCAGTCTGAGGTTCTGTTCATGTTTCAGTCTGAGGTTCTGTTCATGTTTCAGTCTCTGGTTCTGTTCATGTTTCAGTCTGAGGTTCTGTTCATGTTTCAGTCTGAGGTTCTGTTCATGTTTCAGTCTCTGGTTCTGTTCATGTTTCAGTCTGAGGTTCTGTTCATGTTTCAGTCTCTGGTTCTGTTCATGTTTCAGTCTGAGGTTCTGTTCATGTTTCAGTCTCTGGTTCTGTTCATGTTTCAGTCTGAGGTTCTGTTCATGTTTCAGTCTGAGGTTCTGTTCATGTTTCAGTCTGAGGTTCTGTTCATGTTTCAGTCTGAGGTTCTGTTCATGTTTCAGTCTGAGGTTCTGTTCATGTTTCAGTCTCTGGTTCTGTTCATGTTTCAGTCTGAGGTTCTGTTCATGTTTCAGTCTGAGGTTCTGTTCATGTTTCAGTCTCTGGTTCTGTTCATGTTTCAGTCTCTGGTTCTGTTCATGTTTCAGTCTGAGGTTCTGTTCATGTTTCAGTCTCTGGTTCTGTTCATGTTTCAGTCTCTGGTTCTGTTCATGTTTCAGTCTCTGGTTCTGTTCATGTTTCAGTCTCTGGTTCTGTTCATGTTTCAGTCTCTGGTTCTGTTCATGTTTCAGTCTGAGGTTCTGTTCATGTTTCAGTCTGAGGTTCTGTTCATGTTTCAGTCTGAGGTTCTGTTCATGTTTCAGTCTCTGGTTCTGTTCATGTTTCAGTCTGAGGTTCTGTTCATGTTTCAGTCTGAGGTTCTGTTCATGTTTCAGTCTCTGGTTCTGTTCATGTTTCAGTCTGAGGTTCTGTTCATGTTTCAGTCTGAGGTTCTGTTCATGTTTCAGTCTCTGGTTCTGTTCATGTTTCAGTCTCTGGTTCTGTTCATGTTTCAGTCTGAGGTTCTGTTCATGTTTCAGTCTCTGGTTCTGTTCATGTTTCAGTCTCTGGTTCTGTTCATGTTTCAGTCTGAGGTTCTGTTCATGTTTCAGTCTCTGGTTCTGTTCATGTTTCAGTCTCTGGTTCTGTTCATGTTTCAGTCTCTGGTTCTGTTCATGTTTCAGTCTCTGGTTCTGTTCATGTTTCAGTCTGAGGTTCTGTTCATGTTTCAGTCTCTGGTTCTGTTCATGTTTCAGTCTCTGGTTCTGTTCATGTTTCAGTCTGAGGTTCTGTTCATGTTTCAGTCTCTGGTTCTGTTCATGTTTCAGTCTGAGGTTCTGTTCATGTTTCAGTCTGAGGTTCTGTTCATGTTTCAGTCTGAGGTTCTGTTCATGTTTCAGTCTGAGGTTCTGTTCATGTTTCAGTCTCTGGTTCTGTTCATGTTTCAGTCTGAGGTTCTGTTCATGTTTCAGTCTGAGGTTCTGTTCATGTTTCAGTCTCTGGTTCTGTTCATGTTTCAGTCTGAGGTTCTGTTCATGTTTCAGTCTCTGGTTCTGTTCATGTTTCAGTCTCTGGTTCTGTTCATGTTTCAGTCTGAGGTTCTGTTCATGTTTCAGTCTGAGGTTCTGTTCATGTTTCAGTCTGAGGTTCTGTTCATGTTTCAGTCTGAGGTTCTGTTCATGTTTCAGTCTGAGGTTCTGTTCATGTTTCAGTCTGAGGTTCTGTTCATGTTTCAGTCTCTGGTTCTGTTCATGTTTCAGTCTGTCATCTGGTTCTGTTCATGTTTCAGTCTGAGGTTCTGTTCATGTTTCAGTCTGAGGTTCTGTTCATGTTTCAGTCTGAGGTTCTGTTCATGTTTCAGTCTGAGGTTCTGTTCATGTTTCAGTCTGAGGTTCTGTTCATGTTTCAGTCTGAGGTTCTGTTCATGTTTCAGTCTGAGGTTCTGTTCATGTTTCAGTCTGAGGTTCTGTTCATGTTTCAGTCTCTGGTTCTGTTCATGTTTCAGTCTCAGGTTCTGTTCATGTTTCAGTCTCTGGTTCTGTTCATGTTTCAGTCTGGTTCTGTTCATGTTTCAGTCTCAGGTTCTGTTCATGTTTCAGTCTGGTTCTGTTCATGTTTCAGTCTCAGGTTCTGTTCATGTTTCAGTCTGAGGTTCTGTTCATGTTTCAGTCTCTGGTTCTGTTCATGTTTCAGTCTGGTTCTGTTCATGTTTCAGTCTGGTTCTGTTCATGTTTCAGTCTCAGGTTCTGTTCATGTTTCAGTCTCTGGTTCTGTTCATGTTTCAGTCTGAGGTTCTGTTCATGTTTCAGTCTCTGGTTCTGTTCATGTTTCAGTCTCAGGTTCTGTTCATGTTTCAGTCTCTGGTTCTGTTCATGTTTCAGTCTGGTTCTGTTCATGTTTCAGTCTCTGGTTCTGTTCATGTTTCAGTCTCTGGTTCTGTTCATGTTTCAGTCTGAGGTTCTGTTCATGTTTCAGTCTGAGGTTCTGTTCATGTTTCAGTCTCTGGTTCTGTTCATGTTTCAGTCTGAGGTTCTGTTCATGTTTCAGTCTCTGGTTCTGTTCATGTTTCAGTCTGAGGTTCTGTTCATGTTTCAGTCTGAGGTTCTGTTCATGTTTCAGTCTGAGGTTCTGTTCATGTTTCAGTCTCTGGTTCTGTTCATGTTTCAGTCTGAGGTTCTGTTCATGTTTCAGTCTCTGGTTCTGTTCATGTTTCAGTCTCTGGTTCTGTTCATGTTTCAGTCTGAGGTTCTGTTCATGTTTCAGTCTCTGGTTCTGTTCATGTTTCAGTCTCTGTTCATGTTTCAGTCTCTGGTTCTGTTCATGTTTCAGTCTCTGGTTCTGTTCATGTTTCAGTCTGAGGTTCTGTTCATGTTTCAGTCTCTGGTTCTGTTCATGTTTCAGTCTCTGGTTCTGTTCATGTTTCAGTCTGAGGTTCTGTTCATGTTTCAGTCTCTGGTTCTGTTCATGTTTCAGTCTGAGGTTCTGTTCATGTTTCAGTCTGGTTCTGTTCATGTTTCAGTCTGAGGTTCTGTTCATGTTTCAGTCTGAGGTTCTGTTCATGTTTCAGTCTCTGGTTCTGTTCATGTTTCAGTCTGAGGTTCTGTTCATGTTTCAGTCTGAGGTTCTGTTCATGTTTCAGTCTCTGTGGTTCTGTTCATGTTTCAGTCTGAGGTTCTGTTCATGTTTCAGTCTCTGGTTCTGTTCATGTTTCAGTCTCTGGTTCTGTTCATGTTTCAGTCTGAGGTTCTGTTCATGTTTCAGTCTGAGGTTCTGTTCATGTTTCAGTCTGAGGTTCTGTTCATGTTTCAGTCTGAGGTTCTGTTCATGTTTCAGTCTGAGGTTCTGTTCATGTTTCAGTCTGAGGTTCTGTTCATGTTTCAGTCTCTGGTTCTGTTCATGTTTCAGTCTGAGGTTCTGTTCATGTTTCAGTCTGAGGTTCTGTTCATGTTTCAGTCTGAGGTTCTGTTCATGTTTCAGTCTGAGGTTCTGTTCATGTTTCAGTCTCTGGTTCTGTTCATGTTTCAGTCTGAGGTTCTGTTCATGTTTCAGTCTGAGTTCTGTTCATGTTTCAGTCTGAGGTTCTGTTCATGTTTCAGTCTGAGGTTCTGTTCATGTTTCAGTCTGAGGTTCTGTTCATGTTTCAGTCTCTGGTTCTGTTCATGTTTCAGTCTGAGGTTCTGTTCATGTTTCAGTCTGAGGTTCTGTTCATGTTTCAGTCTCTGGTTCTGTTCATGTTTCAGTCTCTGGTTCTGTTCATGTTTCAGTCTGAGGTTCTGTTCATGTTTCAGTCTCTGGTTCTGTTCATGTTTCAGTCTGAGGTTCTGTTCATGTTTCAGTCTCTGGTTCTGTTCATGTTTCAGTCTGAGGTTCTGTTCATGTTTCAGTCTGAGGTTCTGTTCATGTTTCAGTCTCTGGTTCTGTTCATGTTTCAGTCTGAGGTTCTGTTCATGTTTCAGTCTGAGGTTCTGTTCATGTTTCAGTCTCTGGTTCTGTTCATGTTTCAGTCTGAGGTTCTGTTCATGTTTCAGTCTGAGGTTCTGTTCATGTTTCAGTCTGAGGTTCTGTTCATGTTTCAGTCTCTGGTTCTGTTCATGTTTCAGTCTCTGGTTCTGTTCATGTTTCAGTCTGAGGTTCTGTTCATGTTTCAGTCTCTGGTTCTGTTCATGTTTCAGTCTGAGGTTCTGTTCATGTTTCAGTCTGAGGTTCTGTTCATGTTTCAGTCTCTGGTTCTGTTCATGTTTCAGTCTCTGGTTCTGTTCATGTTTCAGTCTCTGGTTCTGTTCATGTTTCAGTCTGAGGTTCTGTTCATGTTTCAGTCTGAGGTTCTGTTCATGTTTCAGTCTCTGGTTCTGTTCATGTTTCAGTCTGAGGTTCTGTTCATGTTTCAGTCTGAGGTTCTGTTCATGTTTCAGTCTCTGGTTCTGTTCATGTTTCAGTCTCTGGTTCTGTTCATGTTTCAGTCTCTGGTTCTGTTCATGTTTCAGTCTGAGGTTCTGTTCATGTTTCAGTCTGAGGTTCTGTTCATGTTTCAGTCTCTGGTTCTGTTCATGTTTCAGTCTCTGGTTCTGTTCATGTTTCAGTCTGAGGTTCTGTTCATGTTTCAGTCTGAGGTTCTGTTCATGTTTCAGTCTGAGGTTCTGTTCATGTTTCAGTCTCTGGTTCTGTTCATGTTTCAGTCTGAGGTTCTGTTCATGTTTCAGTCTCTGGTTCTGTTCATGTTTCAGTCTCTGGTTCTGTTCATGTTTCAGTCTGAGGTTCTGTTCATGTTTCAGTCTGAGGTTCTGTTCATGTTTCAGTCTCTGGTTCTGTTCATGTTTCAGTCTGAGGTTCTGTTCATGTTTCAGTCTGAGGTTCTGTTCATGTTTCAGTCTGAGGTTCTGTTCATGTTTCAGTCTCTGGTTCTGTTCATGTTTCAGTCTCTGGTTCTGTTCATGTTTCAGTCTGAGGTTCTGTTCATGTTTCAGTCTCTGGTTCTGTTCATGTTTCAGTCTGAGGTTCTGTTCATGTTTCAGTCTGAGGTTCTGTTCATGTTTCAGTCTCTGGTTCTGTTCATGTTTCAGTCTCTGGTTCTGTTCATGTTTCAGTCTGAGGTTCTGTTCATGTTTCAGTCTCTGGTTCTGTTCATGTTTCAGTCTCTGGTTCTGTTCATGTTTCAGTCTGGGTTCTGTTCATGTTTCAGTCTGAGGTTCTGTTCATGTTTCAGTCTGAGGTTCTGTTCATGTTTCAGTCTGAGGTTCTGTTCATGTTTCAGTCTGAGGTTCTGTTCATGTTTCAGTCTGAGGTTCTGTTCATGTTTCAGTCTGAGGTTCTGTTCATGTTTCAGTCTGAGGTTCTGTTCATGTTTCAGTCTGAGGTTCTGTTCATGTTTCAGTCTGAGGTTCTGTTCATGTTTCAGTCTGAGGTTCTGTTCATGTTTCAGTCTGAGGTTCTGTTCATGTTTCAGTCTGAGGTTCTGTTCATGTTTCAGTCTCTGGTTCTGTTCATGTTTCAGTCTGAGGTTCTGTTCATGTTTCAGTCTCTGGTTCTGTTCATGTTTCAGTCTGAGGTTCTGTTCATGTTTCAGTCTCTGGTTCTGTTCATGTTTCAGTCTGAGGTTCTGTTCATGTTTCAGTCTCTGGTTCTGTTCATGTTTCAGTCTGAGGTTCTGTTCATGTTTCAGTCTGAGGTTCTGTTCATGTTTCAGTCTGAGGTTCTGTTCATGTTTCAGTCTGAGGTTCTGTTCATGTTTCAGTCTGAGGTTCTGTTCATGTTTCAGTCTGAGGTTCTGTTCATGTTTCAGTCTGAGGTTCTGTTCATGTTTCAGTCTGAGGTTCTGTTCATGTTTCAGTCTCTGGTTCTGTTCATGTTTCAGTCTGAGGTTCTGTTCATGTTTCAGTCTGAGGTTCTGTTCATGTTTCAGTCTCTGGTTCTGTTCATGTTTCAGTCTCTGGTTCTGTTCATGTTTCAGTCTGAGGTTCTGTTCATGTTTCAGTCTGAGGTTCTGTTCATGTTTCAGTCTGAGGTTCTGTTCATGTTTCAGTCTGAGGTTCTGTTCATGTTTCAGTCTCTGGTTCTGTTCATGTTTCAGTCTGAGGTTCTGTTCATGTTTCAGTCTGAGGTTCTGTTCATGTTTCAGTCTGAGGTTCTGTTCATGTTTCAGTCTGAGGTTCTGTTCATGTTTCAGTCTGAGGTTCTGTTCATGTTTCAGTCTGAGGTTCTGTTCATGTTTCAGTCTGAGGTTCTGTTCATGTTTCAGTCTCTGGTTCTGTTCATGTTTCAGTCTCTGGTTCTGTTCATGTTTCAGTCTCTGGTTCTGTTCATGTTTCAGTCTCTGGTTCTGTTCATGTTTCAGTCTCTGGTTCTGTTCATGTTTCAGTCTGGTTCTGTTCATGTTTCAGTCTGAGGTTCTGTTCATGTTTCAGTCTGAGGTTCTGTTCATGTTTCAGTCTCTGGTTCTGTTCATGTTTCAGTCTGAGGTTCTGTTCATGTTTCAGTCTGAGGTTCTGTTCATGTTTCAGTCTGAGGTTCTGTTCATGTTTCAGTCTCTGGTTCTGTTCATGTTTCAGTCTCTGGTTCTGTTCATGTTTCAGTCTCTGGTTCTGTTCATGTTTCAGTCTCTGGTTCTGTTCATGTTTCAGTCTCTGGTTCTGTTCATGTTTCAGTCTCTGGTTCTGTTCATGTTTCAGTCTGAGGTTCTGTTCATGTTTCAGTCTGAGGTTCTGTTCATGTTTCAGTCTGAGGTTCTGTTCATGTTTCAGTCTCTGGTTCTGTTCATGTTTCAGTCTCTGGTTCTGTTCATGTTTCAGTCTCTGGTTCTGTTCATGTTTCAGTCTGAGGTTCTGTTCATGTTTCAGTCTCTGGTTCTGTTCATGTTTCAGTCTGAGGTTCTGTTCATGTTTCAGTCTGAGGTTCTGTTCATGTTTCAGTCTCTGGTTCTGTTCATGTTTCAGTCTGAGGTTCTGTTCATGTTTCAGTCTGAGGTTCTGTTCATGTTTCAGTCTGAGGTTCTGTTCATGTTTCAGTCTCTGGTTCTGTTCATGTTTCAGTCTGAGGTTCTGTTCATGTTTCAGTCTGAGGTTCTGTTCATGTTTCAGTCTGGTTCTGTTCATGTTTCAGTCTCTGGTTCTGTTCATGTTTCAGTCTGAGGTTCTGTTCATGTTTCAGTCTGAGGTTCTGTTCATGTTTCAGTCTGAGGTTCTGTTCATGTTTCAGTCTCTGGTTCTGTTCATGTTTCAGTCTGAGGTTCTGTTCATGTTTCAGTCTGAGGTTCTGTTCATGTTTCAGTCTCTGGTTCTGTTCATGTTTCAGTCTGAGGTTCTGTTCATGTTTCAGTCTGAGGTTCTGTTCATGTTTCAGTCTCTGGTTCTGTTCATGTTTCAGTCTGAGGTTCTGTTCATGTTTCAGTCTGAGGTTCTGTTCATGTTTCAGTCTCTGGTTCTGTTCATGTTTCAGTCTCTGGTTCTGTTCATGTTTCAGTCTGAGGTTCTGTTCATGTTTCAGTCTGAGGTTCTGTTCATGTTTCAGTCTCTGGTTCTGTTCATGTTTCAGTCTGAGGTTCTGTTCATGTTTCAGTCTGAGGTTCTGTTCATGTTTCAGTCTCTGGTTCTGTTCATGTTTCAGTCTCTGGTTCTGTTCATGTTTCAGTCTGAGGTTCTGTTCATGTTTCAGTCTGAGGTTCTGTTCATGTTTCAGTCTGAGGTTCTGTTCATGTTTCAGTCTGAGGTTCTGTTCATGTTTCAGTCTGAGGTTCTGTTCATGTTTCAGTCTGAGGTTCTGTTCATGTTTCAGTCTGAGGTTCTGTTCATGTTTCAGTCTGAGGTTCTGTTCATGTTTCAGTCTGAGGTTCTGTTCATGTTTCAGTCTGAGGTTCTGTTCATGTTTCAGTCTCTGGTTCTGTTCATGTTTCAGTCTGAGGTTCTGTTCATGTTTCAGTCTCTGGTTCTGTTCATGTTTCAGTCTGAGGTTCTGTTCATGTTTCAGTCTGAGGTTCTGTTCATGTTTCAGTCTGAGGTTCTGTTCATGTTTCAGTCTGAGGTTCTGTTCATGTTTCAGTCTGAGGTTCTGTTCATGTTTCAGTCTGAGGTTCTGTTCATGTTTCAGTCTGAGGTTCTGTTCATGTTTCAGTCTCTGGTTCTGTTCATGTTTCAGTCTGAGGTTCTGTTCATGTTTCAGTCTCTGGTTCTGTTCATGTTTCAGTCTGAGGTTCTGTTCATGTTTCAGTCTGAGGTTCTGTTCATGTTTCAGTCTGTGGTTCTGTTCATGTTTCAGTCTCTGGTTCTGTTCATGTTTCAGTCTGAGGTTCTGTTCATGTTTCAGTCTGAGGTTCTGTTCATGTTTCAGTCTCTGGTTCTGTTCATGTTTCAGTCTCTGGTTCTGTTCATGTTTCAGTCTCTGGTTCTGTTCATGTTTCAGTCTGAGGTTCTGTTCATGTTTCAGTCTGAGGTTCTGTTCATGTTTCAGTCTCTGGTTCTGTTCATGTTTCAGTCTGAGGTTCTGTTCATGTTTCAGTCTGAGGTTCTGTTCATGTTTCAGTCTGAGGTTCTGTTCATGTTTCAGTCTCTGGTTCTGTTCATGTTTCAGTCTGAGGTTCTGTTCATGTTTCAGTCTCTGGTTCTGTTCATGTTTCAGTCTGAGGTTCTGTTCATGTTTCAGTCTGAGGTTCTGTTCATGTTTCAGTCTGAGGTTCTGTTCATGTTTCAGTCTGAGGTTCTGTTCATGTTTCAGTCTGAGGTTCTGTTCATGTTTCAGTCTGAGGTTCTGTTCATGTTTCAGTCTCTGGTTCTGTTCATGTTTCAGTCTGAGGTTCTGTTCATGTTTCAGTCTGAGGTTCTGTTCATGTTTCAGTCTCTGGTTCTGTTCATGTTTCAGTCTGAGGTTCTGTTCATGTTTCAGTCTCTGGTTCTGTTCATGTTTCAGTCTGAGGTTCTGTTCATGTTTCAGTCTCTGGTTCTGTTCATGTTTCAGTCTGAGGTTCTGTTCATGTTTCAGTCTGAGGTTCTGTTCATGTTTCAGTCTGAGTTCTGTTCATGTTTCAGTCTGAGGTTCTGTTCATGTTTCAGTCTGAGGTTCTGTTCATGTTTCAGTCTCTGGTTCTGTTCATGTTTCAGTCTGAGGTTCTGTTCATGTTTCAGTCTGAGGTTCTGTTCATGTTTCAGTCTCTGGTTCTGTTCATGTTTCAGTCTCTGGTTCTGTTCATGTTTCAGTCTGAGGTTCTGTTCATGTTTCAGTCTCTGGTTCTGTTCATGTTTCAGTCTCTGGTTCTGTTCATGTTTCAGTCTCTGGTTCTGTTCATGTTTCAGTCTCTGGTTCTGTTCATGTTTCAGTCTCTGGTTCTGTTCATGTTTCAGTCTGAGGTTCTGTTCATGTTTCAGTCTGAGGTTCTGTTCATGTTTCAGTCTGAGGTTCTGTTCATGTTTCAGTCTCTGGTTCTGTTCATGTTTCAGTCTGAGGTTCTGTTCATGTTTCAGTCTGTGGTTCTGTTCATGTTTCAGTCTCTGGTTCTGTTCATGTTTCAGTCTGAGGTTCTGTTCATGTTTCAGTCTGAGGTTCTGTTCATGTTTCAGTCTCTGGTTCTGTTCATGTTTCAGTCTCTGGTTCTGTTCATGTTTCAGTCTGGGTTCTGTTCATGTTTCAGTCTCTGGTTCTGTTCATGTTTCAGTCTCTGGTTCTGTTCATGTTTCAGTCTGAGGTTCTGTTCATGTTTCAGTCTCTGGTTCTGTTCATGTTTCAGTCTCTGGTTCTGTTCATGTTTCAGTCTCTGGTTCTGTTCATGTTTCAGTCTCTGGTTCTGTTCATGTTTCAGTCTGAGGTTCTGTTCATGTTTCAGTCTCTGGTTCTGTTCATGTTTCAGTCTCTGGTTCTGTTCATGTTTCAGTCTGAGGTTCTGTTCATGTTTCAGTCTCTGGTTCTGTTCATGTTTCAGTCTGAGGTTCTGTTCATGTTTCAGTCTGAGGTTCTGTTCATGTTTCAGTCTGAGGTTCTGTTCATGTTTCAGTCTGAGGTTCTGTTCATGTTTCAGTCTCTGGTTCTGTTCATGTTTCAGTCTGAGGTTCTGTTCATGTTTCAGTCTGAGGTTCTGTTCATGTTTCAGTCTCTGGTTCTGTTCATGTTTCAGTCTGAGGTTCTGTTCATGTTTCAGTCTCTGGTTCTGTTCATGTTTCAGTCTCTGGTTCTGTTCATGTTTCAGTCTGAGGTTCTGTTCATGTTTCAGTCTGAGGTTCTGTTCATGTTTCAGTCTGAGGTTCTGTTCATGTTTCAGTCTGAGGTTCTGTTCATGTTTCAGTCTGAGGTTCTGTTCATGTTTCAGTCTGAGGTTCTGTTCATGTTTCAGTCTCTGGTTCTGTTCATGTTTCAGTCTGAGGTTCTGTTCATGTTTCAGTCTGAGGTTCTGTTCATGTTTCAGTCTGAGGTTCTGTTCATGTTTCAGTCTGAGGTTCTGTTCATGTTTCAGTCTGAGGTTCTGTTCATGTTTCAGTCTGAGGTTCTGTTCATGTTTCAGTCTGAGGTTCTGTTCATGTTTCAGTCTGAGGTTCTGTTCATGTTTCAGTCTCTGGTTCTGTTCATGTTTCAGTCTCTGGTTCTGTTCATGTTTCAGTCTCTGGTTCTGTTCATGTTTCAGTCTGAGGTTCTGTTCATGTTTCAGTCTGAGGTTCTGTTCATGTTTCAGTCTGAGGTTCTGTTCATGTTTCAGTCTCTGGTTCTGTTCATGTTTCAGTCTGAGGTTCTGTTCATGTTTCAGTCTCAGGTTCTGTTCATGTTTCAGTCTCAGGTTCTGTTCATGTTTCAGTCTCAGGTTCTGTTCATGTTTCAGTCTCAGGTTCTGTTCATGTTTCAGTCTCTGGTTCTGTTCATGTTTCAGTCTGAGGTTCTGTTCATGTTTCAGTCTCTGGTTCTGTTCATGTTTCAGTCTGAGGTTCTGTTCATGTTTCAGTCTCTGGTTCTGTTCATGTTTCAGTCTGAGGTTCTGTTCATGTTTCAGTCTCTGGTTCTGTTCATGTTTCAGTCTGAGGTTCTGTTCATGTTTCAGTCTCTGGTTCTGTTCATGTTTCAGTCTGAGGTTCTGTTCATGTTTCAGTCTCTGGTTCTGTTCATGTTTCAGTCTCAGGTTCTGTTCATGTTTCAGTCTGTTCTGTTCATGTTTCAGTCTGAGGTTCTGTTCATGTTTCAGTCTCAGGTTCTGTTCATGTTTCAGTCTGAGGTTCTGTTCATGTTTCAGTCTGGTTCTGTTCATGTTTCAGTCTCTGGTTCTGTTCATGTTTCAGTCTCAGGTTCTGTTCATGTTTCAGTCTGAGGTTCTGTTCATGTTTCAGTCTCTGGTTCTGTTCATGTTTCAGTCTGAGGTTCTGTTCATGTTTCAGTCTCAGGTTCTGTTCATGTTTCAGTCTCTGGTTCTGTTCATGTTTCAGTCTGAGGTTCTGTTCATGTTTCAGTCTGAGGTTCTGTTCATGTTTCAGTCTGAGTTCTGTTCATGTTTCAGTCTGAGGTTCTGTTCATGTTTCAGTCTGAGGTTCTGTTCATGTTTCAGTCTGAGGTTCTGTTCATGTTTCAGTCTGAGGTTCTGTTCATGTTTCAGTCTGGTTCTGTTCATGTTTCAGTCTCTGGTTCTGTTCATGTTTCAGTCTCTGGTTCTGTTCATGTTTCAGTCTGAGGTTCTGTTCATGTTTCAGTCTGAGGTTCTGTTCATGTTTCAGTCTCTGGTTCTGTTCATGTTTCAGTCTGAGGTTCTGTTCATGTTTCAGTCTCAGGTTCTGTTCATGTTTCAGTCTCTGGTTCTGTTCATGTTTCAGTCTCGGTTCTGTTCATGTTTCAGTCTGAGGTTCTGTTCATGTTTCAGTCTCTGGTTCTGTTCATGTTTCAGTCTGAGGTTCTGTTCATGTTTCAGTCTGGTTCTGTTCATGTTTCAGTCTGAGGTTCTGTTCATGTTTCAGTCTCTGGTTCTGTTCATGTTTCAGTCTGAGGTTCTGTTCATGTTTCAGTCTGGTTCTGTTCATGTTTCAGTCTGAGGTTCTGTTCATGTTTCAGTCTCTGGTTCTGTTCATGTTTCAGTCTGAGGTTCTGTTCATGTTTCAGTCTGAGGTTCTGTTCATGTTTCAGTCTCAGGTTCTGTTCATGTTTCAGTCTCTGGTTCTGTTCATGTTTCAGTCTCTGGTTCTGTTCATGTTTCAGTCTCTGGTTCTGTTCATGTTTCAGTCTCTGGTTCTGTTCATGTTTCAGTCTCTGGTTCTGTTCATGTTTCAGTCTGAGGTTCTGTTCATGTTTCAGTCTGGTTCTGTTCATGTTTCAGTCTCTGGTTCTGTTCATGTTTCAGTCTGAGGTTCTGTTCATGTTTCAGTCTGAGGTTCTGTTCATGTTTCAGTCTCTGGTTCTGTTCATGTTTCAGTCTGAGGTTCTGTTCATGTTTCAGTCTGAGGTTCTGTTCATGTTTCAGTCTGGTTCTGTTCATGTTTCAGTCTCTGGTTCTGTTCATGTTTCAGTCTGAGGTTCTGTTCATGTTTCAGTCTGAGGTTCTGTTCATGTTTCAGTCTGAGGTTCTGTTCATGTTTCAGTCTCTGGTTCTGTTCATGTTTCAGTCTCTGGTTCTGTTCATGTTTCAGTCTGAGGTTCTGTTCATGTTTCAGTCTGAGGTTCTGTTCATGTTTCAGTCTCTGGTTCTGTTCATGTTTCAGTCTCTGGTTCTGTTCATGTTTCAGTCTGAGGTTCTGTTCATGTTTCAGTCTGAAGTTCTGTTCATGTTTCAGTCTGAGGTTCTGTTCATGTTTCAGTCTCTGGTTCTGTTCAAGTTTCAGTCTGAGGTTCTGTTCACCAGATTGGATCCACCAGAACCAGAACATCTTCATCAACATCTGGCTTCCAGACAGGTTCTCATCTGGAAACAGATGTTCCTAAAATAATAAAAGTTCTGGACAAGTAAACTCCATGAACCGGATCAGAACCGGGGCTGAGTTTCCAGCGGATTGACCCCTCGACCCGGTTCTGAGAGGTTCTGATCACAGTGAAACATGAAACAAACCCAGAGATTTATAATAATTATTAATAGTTTTATCATCCGGGCCTAATGGCCTAAAACTAAATGACAGAAAAGGTTAATATTTTTCTGTTAAATGTCACCAAACCACCTGGACTCGTTCTCTTCAGGTAAATCAAAGGTTTTGATCCAGAAAATGTTTTATTCTCTTTATGAACATTTTCATTAAATCACACAATCTGTTAATTGATCCGTTTGAAGTTGAGCTGCTCTGTTTATTTATTTACTACATCAATTAACCCGTTTCCTCCACAGTTTAAAGTCTTGAACAGTTTTAAATGTGAGCTCAGACTCAAGGCCCGTCTGGACCTCATCTCCTGGTTCTGGTACCTGCGGGTTCTGGACTCTGTCGGGTCTGCAGCCGGTTCGGGATCGTCTTCCTCCTGGATAAAGGGTTTTCTTTCTTCAAACTCTGGATCCGAACAAAAGGGAAGCTAATAATGCTAACGTTGCTAACGCATTTTTATTTCCGCTCGGTGTCACGTTCCGGAAGAAACAAGAGTCCTGCCGGAACGTTTCTTCTGAGCGGCGCGAGAAGACTTTCAAAAGAAAGAAGGCAACTCAAAATCACATCAACTTCATAGTAAAAACAAGTAATTCAGAGGCAAAAAGTATCATCAAACACAAACTGAAGAAAGAATGGCAGAAAAGATGCCAAGTCAATGTTTACATTTAAGAAAATGATCAAAACGAATGCGTTAAAAATATATATGAAATGACGTAATGTGTATTGTATTAGTTAGAAAATTAGAAAGAGTTAGTCATTTTGTAGATTATTATTGTTTAATCTGATTGTTGGGAAAAAAGGGGCAGTTATAATAAGATTTATTCTTCTTTCTGCTACCTTTCATTTTTTTTATATTTTGTACATCATTTGTGGGATTGTCTTGTATTGTTTCTTTTGTAAAAAAAATTGAACAAATTCAATAAACATAAACAAAAGATGGGATGAAGAAAGAAAAGGAAGATGGTGTTGAGTGTTGTGATAATAAGCACTCGAGTTGAAGTAGATGACAACTTGCTTTAATAACTGATAACGCTGTTATTATACAGAGCAGTAACGGGTCCGAACCTGCCTCATGCCCAAGCGTTAACCCAACAGCCAGGTGCGCATGCGCAGACGAAAGGAGCTTAATGTAGCAGTAGAGAAAGATGCCTGATTAGGCTGATGGGTTCCTGGTGCGAACGTCTAGTTGATAAAGTGGGCGTGGTATATAGGCAGCTGCCGCATTCAGTCAGACTGTTTGTCTTCCTGCTCCTGCCGCATGGCTGTGGGTGTTGGCCGTGCAAGGCAACCCATCGCTGAGCGTGGTGCGGGCCGGTGTTGATTCCTTCACGGGGTAGGTGTTGTCACTCTCTGCACTATAGCTGATATCAGACAGAAACTCTAAATGGAGGTGTTGTTGTAGGTAAAACGCCACGGTGCTGCGCTTCTCCGCTCCCTCATGCTGCGGGTGTGTGTGTGTGTGTGTACGTGGTTGTGAAGCTGGCAGGTAAGGAAACAATTAACCTTGTAATCTCTATTTGTGGCAGCTATATGAAGAGTAGTTATTAATTAACTTTCTTTAGGTCCCCCACCCACATCGGGACCACTGCTGCTCTGTTTCCGGAGACTGCTGATTTATCTTCCGAGGTCCACTCTGAGTCCTTGGCGACTCCGTTTGGGGAAGCTCTGCACGAGTGATTGAAACACGGACTGTGGTGTCGTCAACTGTTCCCCTTGCAGTGGCGCTGCAAGTGTGACGTCAGTGCAGCCCAGCTGCTTGTCGCTGTGGTGTAACGCGAGTACCACACCGGTGGAATGGTGAACCGTATATTTGTTGCAAACCTGAATGCATTGTATTTATTGTAATTGAGTGTCTTGGGGTTTAAAGGGTTTTTGGGTTTTGTCTATTTAATTGGTATGATACACATGATTTACATAATTAAAGGATGTTTTTTTAAGATGTTTTAAGCTCACTGTAAATAAATTATCATGATATGAAAGAGTGCTCCCGGATGTTTTAATCAGTGCAAAGCGAACCTGCGTGGCCTTAAAGTAAATTCTCTGGATGAAATTCCCAGGGTGGCGTTGCTGACTAACTTGTTTAATTTATTCATGCTCTCAAGGCATGAGTAATGCCACATTTTTGGCGTTGCTGGAAGGACGTTTGCATTTGCTTTTTATGAACATCCGGGACCAGTAGTTTGTGATTTTTCAATACTATATTGGTGTTTGTGTTTTGTTTTTTTCTTTGGTTTATGTTTTTTTGTGTTTTGTGTGCAGATTGGTCGGTCCGGAAGCAGAGCAGTGGTGGTTCCAGCAAATCTTTAAAGTGGTGGTTCTAATAGATCTTTGAAGTGGTGGGTGGATGAACTTGTAATTATGGCAGAAGAAATTAAAGAACTTAAAGAGTTGGTAGCAAGCTTACAAATTGAAAATGAGCAGTTGCGACAAAGGCAGGCCAGCTTAAGTGCCCAGCCGTCAATTTCAGGAGTACCCAATGCCCCTCCTACAGAAAGACTGATTTTTGTACCTAGTGATAGGGAATGTCCCATCTTTAGAGGAAGGACCGGCATGGGACTGAGTGAGTGGATGGAGGAAGCAGAGATGCGTATGAGAGCACAACATTTATCGGTGGCTGATCAAGCTTTGTTTTTGATGGATCATTTGGAGGGAGAAGCTCGAATTGAATTTAAATATCGTTCTAGTGCAGAGAGAGAGGACCCTGCTAGAATATTTGAAATCTTACAGGAATTATATGGCTGTGCAGAGTCCTATATTTCATTACACAAAACCTTCTTTTCCAGAAGACAGCAAGAGGGAGAGAGTCTTCAGGAGTTCTCCCTCGCGTTAATGGGTCTTATGGAGAAGGCAAAGCAGCGCGTGCCTGCTGGCATGTTGAGTCCCGAGACTTTGTTAAGGGATCAGTTTGTTGAACGGGTGTTGGATGGATCTCTGCGTCGTGAACTGAAGCAGTTTATGCGCAGCAGGCCAGACAGCACTCTGCTTGAAGTTAGGGCTGCAGCAATTCGGTGGGAGCGCGAAGGGGTACCCTCTGGGGTGAGAAGTCATAGCCAATCTACCCCGGTAGTTCATGGTTTTCAGTGTGGGATTCATGGTAGCCCGCAGCCGCAGGTAGCTCCCCTAATATCCGTAACAGAAATGAGCCAGCTCAGAGAAATGCTAAAATGTCAGCAAGAACGGCTCCAGCAGCTTAGTGAGAGCATTTCCCAGTTGAAAAATGTCTGTGGTCCTAATCGTTCTTGTTTTTCTGGTTCAGTGATCTGCAAGCGGTGTAATCAGCCCGGTCATTTCGCACGGGAATGTGAGGGGGGGTGGGCCTCTTATGGAGCACCATTTCAGATGAATCCAGCTCCTCAGGCCCGCCCTGCTTACCGGTCAGGTCAGAGTAATGTAAATGCTGATGCACTCTCTCGCCAGCACTTACCCCATCCACCAGATATGAGAGCCATGCTTTCGGATACAGTTGAAGCACACCCAACGGTTGTTGCGATTTTGCCACAACACACTGTAGCCGAACTATGTGCCTTGCAACAGGACGATCCCCTCTTACAGGAGGTGTTGGGGTTTTGGAGGAAGGGCCAATACCCCAGTCGAGAAGAACGGGCCCAGCTGTCTTCCGCCACATTGGTTCTACTTCGTCAGTGGGACCGGTTTGTAGAGAGAGAGGGAGTGCTGTATCGGAAGATATTTAGACCAAATGGTGGTGAGGTAGTGTTTCAGTTGGTGCTACCTAGGGTACTTATTAAGAATGTGCTGACCCAAGTTCATGAGGAACATGGTCCTCAGGGGGTGGAGCGAACTTTGGCGCTCCTACGATCCCAGTGTTACTGGCCTTATATGGCTTCTGAAGTGGTCCAATGGTGCCAGGCTTGTGAAAGGTGCCAGGTAGCTAAGGATGTTCACCTCCTGTTGGGAGGTCCTTCCGCATCTTTGTCAACTATAACAGCTTGTTTTGGAGCTGATAGGATCAGTTTTAATAGATTATCGTCGGGTCGCCGATACAAAAGGTGGGGGTAGAATGTAGCAGTAGAGAGAGATGCCTGATTAGGCTGATGGGTTCCTGGTGCGAACGTCTAGTTGATAAAGTGGGCGTGGTATATAGGCAGCTGCCGCATTCAGTCAGACTGTTTGTCTTCCTGCTCCTGCCGCATGGCTGTGGGTGTTGGCCGTGCAAGGCAACCCATCGCTGAGCGTGGTGCGGGCCGGTGTTGATTCCTTCACGGGGTAGGTGTTGTCACTCTCTGCACTATAGCTGATATCAGACAGAAACTCTAAATGGAGGTGTTGTTGTAGGTAAAACGCCACGGTGCTGCGCTTCTCCGCTCCCTCATGCTGCGGGTGTGTGTGTGTGTGTACGTGGTTGTGAAGCTGGCAGGTAAGGAAACAATTAACCTTGTAATCTCTATTTGTGGCAGCTATATGAAGAGTAGTTATTAATTAACTTTCTTTAGGTCCCCCACCCACATCGGGACCACTGCTGCTCTGTTTCCGGAGACTGCTGATTTATCTTCCGAGGTCCACTCTGAGTCCTTGGCGACTCCGTTTGGGGAAGCTCTGCACGAGTGATTGAAACACGGACTGTGGTGTCGTCAACTGTTCCCCTTGCAGTGGCGCTGCAAGTGTGACGTCAGTGCAGCCCAGCTGCTTGTCGCTGTGGTGTAACGCGAGTACCACACCGGTGGAATGGTGAACCGTATATTTGTTGCAAACCTGAATGCATTGTATTTATTGTAATTGAGTGTCTTGGGGTTTAAAGGGTTTTTGGGTTTTGTCTATTTAATTGGTATGATACACATGATTTACATAATTAAAGGATGTTTTTTTAAGATGTTTTAAGCTCACTGTAAATAAATTATCATGATATGAAAGAGTGCTCCCGGATGTTTTAATCAGTGCAAAGCGAACCTGCGTGGCCTTAAAGTAAATTCTCTGGATGAAATTCCCAGGGTGGCGTTGCTGACTAACTTGTTTAATTTATTCATGCTCTCAAGGCATGAGTAATGCCACAACAGAGAAATCATCTATTGGAAAACTGTATGCAGTTTAAAGCTAAAATGCATCGAGATAAGTTGACTTTCATCAAGGAAAAGGGCATTTGTTTTGGTTGCCTGAAAGTTGGTCACACAAGCAAAGACTGCAGGAGTTGTTTGGATTGCAACGTGTGTCATCAAAGGCATCCAGGGGTTCTTCACATTGGGCAAAGAAAGCCAGAAGCCTCTTCAGAACAAACCCAACAGACAACAAGGTCTCACGTCAACCTTTTAACTGCAACAACTCAGACATGTGGGCATATTGGGGCCGGTCATGATGATGATGCTGTTTTTTCTATTGTTGCAGTTAAAGTCAAAAGTCAAAAGAGTAACAAAGTTGTACAAACTATGCATTTCTTGATCCAGGAAGTTCAGGTACATTCTGTACAGAAACCCTGGCAGAAAGTCTGAACTTGAAGGGCAAAAGGACAAATATTCTGCTGAAAACAATGAGTCAAAATAAAGTTGTTAATGCACAAGTTTTGTCTGGTTTGGAAGTATCTGATCTGGAAACAAATGACTTCATGGAGCTGCCAGATGTTTTGACTCAAAGTATCATGCCAGTTTCTACAGTGAACATTCCCCAACAACAAGACATTGATCAATGGCCTCATCTTAAACCTGTCAAGCTTCATAACATCAACGCAGATGTGGAAATGCTGATAGGAATGGATGCTTCAAATGTTTTAGAGCCCTGGGAGGTGATAAACAGTGTAGATGGTGGACCCTATGCTGTAAAAACTAAAGTGGGCTGGGTCATAAATGGTCCCCTGCGCACTAGAAGCAACAGCAACAATAAAAACATTTGCACTGCTATAACAGCTAACAGGATTTCTGTTGAGCATCTTAAAGAAATGCTGGTCAAACAGTACAATCATGATTTTAATGAAATATCATCAGAAGAAAAAACTGAAATGTCCAGAGAGGATCTGCATTTTTTGAACATTGTTAATAACTCAACAAAACTTGTTGGAAGTCATTATCATGTTGACTTACCCTTCAGGAGTGAAAGTCCCAGCTTGCCAAATAACATCTGTGTTGCAAAGCAGCGCCTCCAGAGCCTCAAAAGGAGATTTGAAAAGGACGCTCGGTATAAGGAGGAATATACTGCGTGTGTGAACAACATGCTGCAACAAGGACACGCTGAGGCTGTACAAACAGAGGAGCTACAGAAGGATGATGGACAACTATGGTATGTTCCTCATCATGGAGTGCATCATCCCACCAAAGGCAAGTTGAGAGTTGTATTTGATTGTGGATCAACTTATAAAGGAACATCATTGAACAGTCAGCTTCTACAAGGACCTGACCTTACAAACTCTTTGGTCGGAGTCCTCATCAGATTTAGAAAAGAGCCTGTTGCACTTATGGCTGACATTGATGCCATGTTTCACCAAGTTTATATCTCCAAAAAGCATGTAAACTTTCTCCGCTTCCTGTGGTGGCATCATGGTGACACTTCAAAACCTGCACAGGAGTTCAGGATGTTGGTTCATTTGTTTGGAGCAGTGTCTTCTCCTAGCTGCGCAAATTATGCTCTGCAAAGAACTGCTGACGACAATGCACAACAATTTCCTGCTGAAGTGGTTGATACAATCAAAAATAACTTTTATGTGGATGACTGTTTAAAATCTGTTCCCACAGAAGAAGATGCAGTGCACATGGTGAACAGGCTGACCGACCTCTGCTCTAAAGGAGGATTCACACTTTCAAAATGGGTCAGCAACAGTCGCACAGTGCTTATGTCCATTCCAGAGGAAAGGAGAGCAAAAGAAATCAAGAATCTGGATTTGGACAAAGATCAGCTTCCAGTCGACAGAGCTTTGGGTTTACAGTGGTGCATCGAAACAGATAAGTTCAAGTTCAGAACCTCTGTGCAGGACCGCCCACAGACGAGAAGGGGCATTTTGTCTGTGGTTGGCTCACTGTATGATCCCTTGGGAATCCTGGCCCCCTTTAGTATGCCAGCTAAACTGTTGCTACAAGAACTTTGTCGACGAGATTTGAAATGGGATGAAATTATTCCCCATTCTCTCTCTAAGCAGTGGTGTGATTGGCTGGAGGATCTCCAGCTGATTTCAAATTTTAAAGTGGAACGTTGCATCAAATTAAACTGCATTGGAAAGCCAGACAAAGCACAACTACATCATTTTTCTGACGCCAGTCAAGACGGCTATGGAACAGTGTCATATTTAAAGCTGGAAAAGAATAATATCTCACACGTTGCTTTCATTCTAGGAAAAGCAAGAGTTGCTCCCATAAAGCAAATGACAATCCCCAGGTTGGAATTAACAGCTGCTGTCCTTGCTGTCCGGGTAAATAAACTGCTGCAAAAGGAGCTGCAGATGGAGTTGGAAAAACCTGTTTTTTGGACTGATAGTACAACAGTACTAAAATACATCTCAAGTGAAAGCAGGAGATTTCACACCTTCGTTGCAAACAGAATCTCTGTCATTCGAGAAGCAACAGATGTAAATCAGTGGAGATATGTTTCCTCCAAGGAGAATCCTGCAGATGATGCATCCAGAGGCATGAGAGCTGAGGAGTTCCTCAAATGCAGGAGATGGATAAATGGGCCAGAATTTCTCCACAGATCAGAACAGGAATGGCCTAAACTGGATGTGGATTACCATGCAATACCAGCGGATGACCCAGAGGTAAAAAAGGACCTAACAGTGAGCGTTATTGTGACAGAATCACAAAATGCTACCAGATTATTTGATTCATTACTTCTCATCATGGACAAAACTTAAAACCTCTGTTGCCTGGTTTTTAAAGCTGAAAAGGATCCTGATGATGTTGCGACATAAAAGGAAGGAGTTTGCTGCTGCAGACCTGAATAAAAATGATCCAGAAAATCAAAAGAAAGAACTGGAAAAGCAGATGGAAAGGTTTAAGAACACTCTGAAGAAAGAAAATCTGATTCCAGAAGACTTGGCCAAGGCAGAACAAGCTATTATTCAGTTTGTACAACAACAGAAATTTACAACTGAAATAGCTTTAATCACCAGTGGCCTCAAAGAAGTCTCCAAGAGAAGTTCTCTGTACAAACTTGACCCAGTATTGGATGCTGGGATCATCAGAGTGGGTGGCAGGTTGAATAAAACAGCCATGCCTGTTGAAGCAAAGCATCCTGCAATTTTGACAAAGGATATGTATGTGTCTACACTGATTTTGCGCCATATTCATCAACAATTGGGACATACAGGAAGAGCTCATATGTTGTCAAGATTAAGACAAAATTACTGGATCATAAATGCTAATTCGGCTGCAAGAAAAATCATTTCTCATTGTGTTGTTTGCAGGCGTAACAGAGGAAAGTTTGTCGAACAAAAGATGGCAGATCTGCCAGTAGAAAGAGTCCTGCCAACCACCGCTCCTTTCACAAATGTAGGAGTGGATTACTTTGGTCCTATAAGTGTTAAAAGAGGACGAAGTCTCCTGAAAAGGTATGGAGTTCTGTTCACTTGTTTCACCAGCCGTGCAGTACATCTGGAAATTGCCTACACCCTCGATACAGATTCCTGTATAAATGCAGTCCGGAGGTTTATCTGTAGAAGAGGCCCAGTTGCAACTATCAGAACTGATAATGCCACTAATTTTGTTGGTGCAAATCGAGAGCTGAAGGAGAATTTGTCTGAGCTGAACCATGCAAAAATTCAAAATGCCTTTGTTCAGGATGGCATCAAATGGAACTTCAATATTCCAGCATCCTCTCACCAAGGTGGAGTTTGGGAGCGTCTGATTCGTTCCATAAGAAGCATTTTGGCCTCTGTTCTTAAAGAACAAGTTTTGGATGATGAAGGACTTCAAACAATCTTCTGTGAAGTTGAAGCTATATTAAACGACAGACCCATCACCAAGGTTTCAGATGACTCAAATGATCTTGAAGCGCTTACACCCAACCATTTGTTGTTGTTGAAAAACAAACCAGTTTTGCCACCAGGACTGTTCGACCAAAGTGATCTTCACGTCAGAAAAAGATGGAAACAAGTACAATACATGGCAGAGCTGTTCTGGAAAAGATGGCTTTCCGAGTACTTACCTCTGATGCAAGAAAGACAAAAATGGACAAGAACACACCGGTGTCTCATTCCTGGAGATGTTGTCTTAGTTGCAGACTCTACAGCTCCAAGAGGATCTTGGATGATGGCAAAAGTCTTGAGTGTAAACCAGGATGCAAAAGGCTTGGTGCGTTCTGTGCGACTACAAACAAAGACCAGCGTTTTGGAAAGGCCTGTGACAAAACTTCTTTTGCTACTGGAAGCGTCATCTTGAAGAAACATCACCAAGGATTAAGGACATGTATGAGAGAATAGCCCCATTTTCTTCTTTAAAGTAATTGTGATTGTATGCACAATTAGGGGCCGGAGTGTAGGAGCTATTTGTCTATTTTTTGTTGGGTCTTTGAATTTAGTTTGTAATTGGCTTACTTTGTTTTGTTTCATTTAAATAAGTATTTTTTGATTAACTAATTGTTTAGCATAAGTTTGTTTATTAGTAATTTGTTTAGTTTATATATTTGTTTTTGATTGACAGGAGGTAATGTGGGTTGGTCCAATTTTCTATAAGTGGAAGTGCCTGGTGAGGACCATGATGCATTTGGGTTTGGGGCCTATGGTTTTTACCAGAGCAAGAGGGATGGCAAGGGAGAAGAAATGTTTGAAGCTTGTAATTGTTTGTTGAAAGAGACAATAAATCATCAAGAAAAATCAACAAGTTTGGACCTTGAACCATCATTTTGCCTGCGTTGAGAAACTAGACCCCAGTGCCTTAGTAGTGGCTTCAATGGACATATTGGATGTCTGGTGAGGCAAACAATTGCCACTACAGAAAGTTTTTATTTAACACAAACGTGTCATTTTAACTGCAGTAAATATGTTTAAGTAAAAGTTGTCTGCCTGAAAAAAGGAGCATTAGACCTAACAAAGGAATATCTGATCATTTCGACTCCAGTTTGTCTCAACTTTAGTTAAAATACTGTCTAGTCAACTTTGTAATGGGTCAATAGTGAACAATATTTTAACTTCTGACACCATTTTCAAAACTTGGACCTGAGTGTCAAGACATTTGGAGACATCTCTTGTCATCATGAACTGACACATTTTAATATTGCAGCAAGAGTTTCATGTTCAAGTTCAGAAGTCCAGTCTGGATCTTTTGGGAGAGAAAATCTGTCCTGCTGTACTGAACAGTCTTTCAATAGTCTTTCTCTTTCAATAAGGTCATGGGTGTTGTATATCTTCTGGCTGAATCTCCATGATAGAATCCATTTTGGATGTGTTAAGAGGTGCTGTGGATGCTCCCAGCTCAATGATGTTTAGAATATACATCATTGGTCCAGCTCTTCTTGAAGGTGAGTCTAATGTTACCTGTCCACTTTGCAGTGATTCAATGGACCATCTCCCCTCTCGACATCAGTTACTTTCAAACTAACGACAAATCAAAAAACTGCAACGTGAATGTAACTTGTAACTCAACACATTATAGAAATGTAGTGTAGTAGAAAGTACAGATATGTGAAATGTAGTGGAGTAAAAGTAAAAGTACCCACATTTAATTCTACTTATGTAAAGTGCAGATACATGAAAAATGTACTTAAGTACAGCAACAAAGTATTTGTACTTAGTTACATCCCACCACTGCAAATAAATAAATATTCAACATTTGTGACTAAGATCAAAGATCATATTATAAAAGATAAAAAATATATTATAAAATATAATTTTATGTTGATAAATGACAAAGTTGTAAAACTCGTTATGCTCAGTCTCATATTGTGAGAAATCACAATAGGATTGTTCTATGAACGACTCATCTATTACCACATGTTTGTAGCTCAGCTCTTGTTATGACAAGAGTGAGTTATAGCTATTTTGGTGTTTTCATTACCTGCAGTGGCCATCTTGAATTGGACTGACTTCAAAAGTGAAACTGTTGATCATGTATAATATAAGATTACTATCTAAAACTGTTCATGAAATACATCCAATGTTTCATGAAATAATTTGCCAACAGACAAATAGAGTTGATTTCTTGCAGTTATGTTTTGAGCTAAAAAATAATATAAAGTTAATTGTGCAGCATTTTAAACATGTGTTGGGAATTACTTTCATTTACAACCACAACCTATTTTTAGCAGAATTTCTGTAAAGAGAACTGACTTATAACATTTTTTGTGTTATCTAAGGTCACTTGCTTGTGGCAGACTTCTTGAATTAGGTCGACTCCAAAAGTTAATCAGTTGTGTCGGTACATTCAATTATTATTTTCAGAAAGTTTCACAAAAACATCGTCCAGTGGTTTAAAAGATATTTTGCTAACAGACACGCAAGCATGACTTCAAATAGGTCATGGCAAATTTTAAGCTCTTACACAGTCAGTGAGCAGAAACTGTGTTGGGGATCAGGCTCAGCTACTACCCCACCCACCAAACATTATGTTTATTACAGTATAACGGACAGAGTTATAGTCATTTTTGTGTTTTTAGGGTTAGAACCCCACTTCAAACAACCAGAAATGTATCTTAAGACCTAAACTCTTTAACCAAACTAGTTCGCAGTGACAGAGCACTCAGAAGTCACTCTGCACCTCATGGCATTTTGTTCTGGTGTCACTCCTCTCTCCATCTGCTCCGAGTGCAGAACATGCTGCTGTGTGGAGAGGGTCAGCTGATGAGGCCACAAAACATCCCATGATCACATTAGACAACGATGACAGAGATAAAGTGTGTTAAATCTAATCTAAAACCAAATTTCTGTGTTTTTGATGCAGTGGTAACTCGTTCCACAATCTTGTCAGCTGTTGCAACAGTTCAAATGACTACGAGTGGGATGAAAAAAGTCACCGTAAGAAAACTAATCCCTTCGTTGTTCATCTGTCAGCAAAGGGCTGTCGTACTTTTTATGAACCAAAGGAACAGCTGGCTCAGAATACTAATTTTACATGTAAATATAATTAACTGATTAAGTGATCCAGATTCACCAATTCTAGCTTTACTGTACTCAGTCATATTATGTTTGTTTTGTATTAATTTGAATATTGTTCAAATATAAATTGCAATAATAATATTCCTCTTTTATTGTCATTCATGTCACATGTGGTACATGATGTACCACATGTGACGTGATGTTGTATGTACACATGGTCCCAGTTAGATCCAACAAAAATACAAATTGTAAAGAAAAACAGTAGTAAGGTCCAAGACATGAGCCAAGAAACACGTCAAGCTAAGAATACACGAAGCTCTAATAGTACAAAACAATGCGCCAGACAGCAGCACGAAGATTATATTCCTCCTTCAGAGAATAATACCTATACTGTATTTTTCATTAGGAGAGGTAGAACTTTTTTGCTCACGCAGGGAAATGTAATGCCAGAGTTTCAGAACGCATGCTTTTGGGCAGCACGGTGGCACAACTGGTAGAGCTGCTGCCTCTCAGCGAGAAGGTTGCCGGTTCAAATCCCGGTCCGGGGCCTTTCTGGGTGGAGTTTGCATGTTCTCCCCGTGCATGCGTGGGTTTCCTCCGGGTACTCCGGTTTCCTCCCACAGACCAAAAAACATGCTTGTTAGGCTGATTGGTGACTCTAAATTGACCCTAGGTGTGAGTGTGAGAGTGGATGGTTGTTTGGTGTGAGTGAGACAGGTCCCTCTTGTAAATGAGTCCCCGTGACTCAACGAGGCTAGCCTGTATAAATAAAGGTTGAATGAATACTGTATAACAGCAAATAATCATGTCTCTCTTGAAGAGCACGTGTCCTCAGTCATGAATATTCCTTATCATTTCACAGACTTAAGGGTTGTGCACCGGTCCTGGAGATACTGCAATACCAGGTCGATGCGTGGAGTGGATGGAGCAAGCTCCTATTCCATCTCCCTGTTACAAAAATCAATTTAATATATGGTCCCCGGGTAGGGGACGTATCAGATATTAAACTGATAAGAACAGATACTACACTTGATCTTAGCCAAAAGGCCGAGAAGCGATAACTTAAAATCAGCGCAGGACAGTAGGTCATTCTCTTCACACGCACTTTCACTCACGGTTCAGAAACTAAACGTTACATTTTGTGCCTCTCAGCAACACATTTCTCTCTTACTTTCATCAGTAATGATAAAATCACAAATTGTGTATTCTTAAGTTGTTTTGATACTTTCAAATGAAACTAATGTTTAAAAAAGAACAGCCGCCGGGATACTTCCGGAACACGTGACCTATTTTAGTCCAATAGGAGAACGGAAAAGCACAACCAAGTTAAATAATCAAACCTTATTTTCAAAGACGTTTAAATATATATTCGGAATTTATACAGACATATGTTCGTTATTTCGTGAATCAAATAAAACTCGTAGGCATAAGTGAATGTTTTACGATAGAAACTAATATCAGAATTATTTTAGCACCACCTGGAGGAGTGGAAGGTGAACTGCAGTCCTTCATGCGTCCAACGCTGAATAAATACCCCGGTGAACAAATCCACGTTTTCATGTCTGGAACAACAATTAAACACTAATGGGCAAAGTTAAAAGTTTGTAGTGAAAATGTTCGAGTAAAACTGTTTTGACAAAACAAGCGCGAACAGTTTGAAACACATCTAAAACAAGCGGGCACCCCAGCAGAGAAAACCTCTGCAATGCTGTTGTTTATGTCGCCACCTGCTGATCGGCCTTGGTACTACAATCAAATAATACTGTGCTGTGTTTTGTAGATAAAATGAATGAATTTTAATAGAATTATTAACAACATCAAACTCATCACATCCTGCTGTCAAAGCATAAGTTATAAATTTGAGAAAAAAGAGTTGTCCCTATCAATTTTATGATCATGTCCAGGGTTTATATAAATTAAAAACAATGTAAACACACCATCCATCCATTATACAGTATTTACCCACTTCTTCCTTTTTTGTGTCACGGGTGTCACAGGTGCCCATATCCAGCAGTCACTGTGCGAGAGGCGGGGGACACCCTGAACAGGTCTCCAGTCCATCACAGGGACACATAGAGACAAACAATCATTCACTCTCTCACTCACACCTAGAGACAATTTAGAGTTACCAATCAGTCTAACATGCATGTTTTTGGTATGTGGGAGGAAACTGGAGTACCTGGAGAAAACTCACGCATGCACGGAGAGAGCATGCAAACTCCCCCACCTCAGCCTGGATTTGATCCGGTGACCTTCTTGCTGAGAGGTGGCAGCTCCACCAACTGCATCAGCCACCTATACTTCTTACTAAGAAGTGAAGAATCCTGAACCATAAAAGAACATGTACAAAAAGTAATGCTAAAAAAATTACATCAGTAAAAAGCACATTCATAAATTAATTAAATGAAAAATAAAAAATATTGTTTAAAGGTAATTGGAGCTTCCTCTGTTTATTAAAATATTTTTTGCCTTGTTTAACCTTTATTCATACAGGCAGTCTCGTTGAGTCACGAGGATTCGTTTTCAAAAGGGACCTGTTTGGGGGCATATGGTGGGGGTTGATGGCCTTGCTCAGGGGCCCAGGGTGGGGCAGGTGTGGGTGTTTCACCTTTTCCACCCACATTTTGATGTTGTTGGTCCAGGGAGTTGAACTGGCAACTTTCTGATCACAGGCCTTCTCTAGCTTCTGTGCCACCTCTCCCCTAAGTTGTAAGAGAGCATGGCTCTTTGTTGTCATGGCAACAAAGTATTAACTATTAATAACAAATTGACAGAGCATCACCTTAAAACTGACGAGACTATCTTTCTTTAGGATGTTCACAGAAATTTATCTAAATTTATGAGCTGAGAAATCTCACTTCTCCAAACCTTTACTCAGAAATTCATTTCTGTTCACAGCGAGTGTGAACTCTGTGTGTTTGTTGTCATGGTTTCTGGTCCTCAGTGTTTCAGTCTCTTGTTTGTTTCTTCCCAGTGCTTTCTCCTCATGTAGTTCTGCTCCTGCTCTGCCTCCCTCACCTGACCATCATTGTCTAACCCCAGGTGTTTCTATAAAAATATACCGTATTATTTTACAATATTAATGTTTAGTGTATATCTTAGATCTTTTAGCGTTCATTCAGTGTACATTTTAGTCAAAAGTCAAAGTCAAAGTCAACTTTATTGTCAGAACTGCAATATATACAGGACATACACAGGACCGAAATTGCGTTTCTCTCCTTATATACTTTTTTTATACTTTATATTTTTGCTATTTTTGGGTGTAAATGGGAACTTGAGTACACAATTTTGTTCCACCTCATGTACCACATGTGATGTGAATGACAATAAGGAACCTTGAACCTTGTAATCGTCTCTTAGTGTTGCCTTATTCACCTGTCTCTCAGTCATTTTCCTTTGTCCGTGCAGATGTCTCACCCTCGTGTTCCTCCGTGTATTGTTGTTTGTTGCTGCCACGTCAGCTCCTTTTGTTTTGTCAATGAATGCGCTTTTTAATTTTAATTCTTGAGCCTTTTGATTTCTCTCTCTGCAACCTGGGTTCAACACTACAAGTACAACAGTGAGACAGTTTTGTGTTGTGGTTTGGGGAAAGGCTGATGGTTGTGCATATGATTTATGGGTTTTGGTTACTAATATACAGATGAATGCACACTAACAAAGACGTGCAGACATAAAGTCAGAGTTGGGCTCACTGCACATGGAGGAATCAGTCAGACCAGCCCTCAAACAAGCTGCAGACAATGATTCTCTGTTCTGAAGGAACGGTGGATCAGAGTTCTGGTTTGTTTCCCTTCTGGTGAGATGGAGAAATTCTTTGCTGCGGAACATTGACACACACAGACACACACAGACACACACAGTGACACACACAGTGACACAGGAACACATCACCCTACATTTTTTTTCATCCTGTCAACTTGACCCATTTCTCACAGTTCTTGTTAAATCCTGTCTCCCGTCTCTGCTCCCTATCATCACTAATATCATCCACTCCTCCCTAACCTCTGGCATTGTTCCCCACCTTCAAATCTGCTGCAATCACCCCCATCATCAAGAAACCAGGGGCCTCATGTATCAAAAACCTGCGTGGATTTCCTACTGAAAAGTGACGTACGGTGAAATCCAGAAAAGTGTCTACGCACAAAAAGATCCAGATTTATCAAACTGTGCGTACACCTGAATCCACGCACATTCCTTTTGTACATCACAATTGACGTGGAACTGAGCGCACGTGAGACACCTCCCCTGACACGCCTACATTTACATATGTTAAACAGATGCTAATTACTTCCTGCATGTGTGAAGGACATGTTTGTTTGATCCCTGCGCGATCAGAAATGATTTCTAGATTCGGGAAAATAATGAATTCAATATAATATGAGTGAGGACAAACATCCTAAGTAAGAATAGTAATAAAATGTGTTCATCATGCAAAGAACGAGTGATTGTCGGTATTTGTGTGCGCGCGCACCCTGCTGTGGTGCGCGAACCGGCTCATTCATTCATTCTGTGTGGAAATATTAACTTTGCGCACGAGTTTATTACCATTATTACTGTAAACACAGAGGAACTTACTTGGATGTTTGCTAGAACATAGATCTTTGTTTATGTAGATCAGGGGTCACCAACCTTTTCAAAACTGAGAGCTACTTCGTGGGTACGGAGTCATACAAAGGGCACCAGTTTGATAACATCTTTGGAAATAACAAAGCGTAAATTGAAAAAAAGTATAATAAACATATTTTTAAGAACATGTTTTTTAAGATAGACATTTTAAAATATATATATAAATACAAAAAAGAATAACTGAATAAAATGAAATTTTAAATGCAGCTTAGTAGTGAGTTGTGCTATTTTTAGAACAGGTCAGGGGGCACCTCAAATGGTCCTTAGGGGCACCCGGGTGCCCACGGGCACCACGTTGGTGACCCTTGATGTAGATGATGTGAAGAAACGAGTCTGTGCGTCTTGGTGGAGACATTTCATGACATCAGTCCGCAGCCCTGTGCTCAGTCTGTCTGTGAAGCTTTTACTCTCCTACAAGTTATATAAGGTGTACTTTCACGTGTCATTTTGGAGAAATCTACAATAAACGCAGATAATGAATCACCTCCAGCTGCCGTGTCAACACCGGTGAGGGTGCGCGCGGCGCGCTCCAAGCGCGACCACTCAGCCTTTGGAATCATATGGATGAGACATTCCATTGGACATGATCCGGCTTTGTGTGGACTGGACTGCACAGTCCCGATCGACCTGCAGCTCCCTCTGTGGAACAGTTTGACCGCTGCTTCTGTATGCACGCGTGATGCACGGCTCCCCAGAGCGCAGCAGCAGTGCCAAACTGAAAAATGATTATTTCTGAAAACGGCTGATAAGCCATATCCTAGATCAGAAAATTATATCTGTTTCTAAATAAATGCTCTGCGTGTTACACTATTTATTCTCCAGTAAGGCTGAATGAATCCGTTCCTGTTAAATTTATTTTTGGCACAACTTTGCGCGTCCTTTATTTCACTGCGTCATGTGGATGTAATACTTGTTAATCGTGTGTTTGGAGGGAATATTAATCATTTTCACATCATGAACAGTTAATAATAATAATAATAATAATAATAATAATAATAATAATAATAATAATAATAATGAATTCAATTTATAACGCACTTTTCATTAATGGAAATCTCAAAGTGCTACAAGGTGCAACATATTTGAATGTCAATAAGACAAATAATAAAACAATTAAAATCAACAACAGTATCAGCTAAGATCAAAAGTAGAATCATGAGGAGTAAAGTATGCTCGGTTGAAAAGAAAGGTCTTCAAGCCGCTCTTAAAGTCAACCACAGACTGTGGGGCTTCAGTTTCTCTGAACACCTGTAAGTG
>JBBPBX010028039.1:8441-36854 GCA_038048925.1 Garcialebias charrua
TATATATATATATATATATATATATATATATACACCACTTATGAGAAGTAAACAAGTCACAACTTGAGCTTGTTTCAGATGTGTCACATGTTCATCACATGTTTCTCTCCATGAAAGATTGAACATTTCAGTAGGTGGAGAAACACAAAAATAAAACAGAAACGCAAAACTAAAATCAAGCTGCTTTTTTTAAACTCCAGCAAACCCAGAGTTTGAGTCAGAATCTGAGATTATTTTTCAGAATCAGCGTCACCAAAATAAACAAACGACAACAGAAAATCTGAAAAGTGCCTTAGACATTTTATCAGTGGCTACTGGGCAGTGGACCAGCTCACAAGCCTTGCCTCAAATGCAGAAGAATGCCAGGAACCCCACAAAACCTAATCTCCTCTGTAGAGATAAGGCCCTGCAGTGCTGGGGAGTCAGCCATGCACACAGCTGTGTCCAAAGCTATTACCAGAGAGCAGGAGCACTCCCTACACACCAGCATCTCACCTTTCAAAATACATGTTACGTTTTAGCTTCTGAATAAAAATAAATCAAAGTCAGACAAGCAGAGAAACAATCAAAAGACAAAAAAAATGGAATGAGAAAATACAATTTAGATAAACACATAGGTGTAGATGACAGGTTTCTGATTTATCATCTGCTGCTGGAAGTCAAATAATGCATGAGCTTAAACCGTCGCGTCATGAACCACGAGGCAATTTTTAATGATGCTTGCAGGAAGTCATCACTGGATGATCATCTACACCTGATTACTTACTGAAGTTAATCCAAATCTAAGAGTTAATTGGCATTTGCCAACACAATAAAGGCTTTAACTCTGTCATTGTAACCAATAATAAGTTAAAAATTTGATGTTATAGTTAGGAGACATTCATGCCATACAATAAATGTAAAATCATGGAACTTATATGATAGCTGGATTCTGCTTTTTGGAGTCGGCGTAAATCTGGATTGCTGACAAATTCGGAAATGCCAGCAGCAGTTTAAGCTGTCTGGAATGTGTGTACTGGGCTTGGCAACACTCAGATTGTTTGTGAACTAATTGTGGACCTGTAACAGAGTTGAGCAGGCAGGACTGTGGAACTTTGTGGCTGTGTTTACAGATGGTTGGAAAGAAGACATCTTGGAGGAGTTGTAAGCCTAACTTTGGCGGAATGTCCACGGATCTGGCTGTTTGACTTCGCCATTGAGCATTCCAGCTGAACTGAAGGAGACATGTCAGTAGAGTCTGCCTACCCAAAACAATTGTTGTTTATCTGAATTTGGCCTCCTCGCTGGCCTTGGATAGGTCAACTTATCTCAAATTGGTCCTGGAGGATACGTAAACTAAGAAGCCCCCCCCCCCCATCCTGAGGACATCTGTGGCCTTATCAGAATTGAGCCGCTGATAGACGCTGTACCATCTTATCAGAACTTTAGAATTTTCTGGAGTGTCCATGGGCAACTCACCACCTTTGTTGACCTCCTATGCATAAATGTATTAAGATGTTATTGAATGATGCTTATATATTTTACACTGCGCCCTGGCCAGGACGTGAGACATGGTTTATTATCTTCTCTATGACAGTTGTAACTCGGGTAACGTTATGTCTGAAAACTATCTCTGACTGCGGACAATGTAGCGAGGCTCAACGTAGTCTACAAATTTTCTGAATCAGACATCTTCACCAATGGATAACAAAACTTTCACACCGCCAACATTTTGAATATTCCTCTCCCCCATGAGATCGGGTAACGTCATTACGTTGCACTGCCGCTGCAGGCAAAAACAGCGCCTTTTATGTCGGTGAGTTATTTTAATGGAATGGCTGATGTCCAATATTGAAATTTAACATTAATATTGGCCGATACCGTGCCAATAATATTGAGCATTCCTAAATATATCACATTGTATTTTTTGAGGTTTAACCAAAATGGCTATAACTCTGTATTTTCTCATCATAAGAGTTTATTCTTAAACTCTAGGCCTTTAATTATCATTATTATTCTGTGCCCAGACCGTATTTATACATTTGCTGTTATTCCACAATAAAAAGACTGAGAGAGGCAACCGTTATTATCTTCGTTTGAGCAAACAGTTTTTCATTTTCAGTTCAGCCAGACATAAATTTGAATGAGAAGAACAGCATTCAAATTCAGGGAATCAAGCAGAAACAAAATGTGTCTTGGCTCTTTTTAATTCAGTGACCCAAGGCCAAATTTAATGCCCGTCATTCGCTTCTAAACCACCGTTTCACAGTTTGCTTCTCCTTCTTTGTAGTCATGACACACTGTGGGATTTGTAGGGGATTTTATACCCATGACACATGTGGGTGTGTGTAACTAGGAAAGATAAAAAAATAAAAAAAGTACAGCACTGTGTACACACATCTGAGGAAAAACATCTGTGTGTGGCTCTTTTATAATTCTACCTGATATAATTTAATAAAACTAACAGAAATTAATAATTGGTATGCATCTTTAACTGATTATTTTTAAGGTCATCCTGGTTTGAAATGATGTTCACACCCAACTAAACAAAAAACAAACATAAAAAATAATAAAATAAAATAAATTGCTTTGACATAATCAATTTTAAAGATATTGACTCAAAATTTGGTATGTTATGTATTCTGAGCATTACCAGACTGAGATCATCCATCCATCCATCCATTCAGCCATCCATCCATCCATCCATCCATCCATTATCTTCTGCTTGTTCTGTAGTCGGGTCACTGGGGCATCAGCTTAAGCAGAGAGGCTCAGACATCTCTTTCCACAGCCACTCTTCCAGATCTTCTGGGACAGCCCAAGGCATTCCCAGCCCAACCTAGAGACATAAGTCGTTTTTGCATTGCACAGCCCTCAACGGCCCGGCCCGCCCCACCACTTCTAGCCCGGGTTCGTCATGTTCGCATTTTCCTTTTCTGCCCGGGGTCCGCCCTCGTTTTGGAACCCGCCCGACGGAGGTTCTGATCGGGCCGGGCACCCGGGCCCAGTTTGACGTCATGTACTGCTCACATTTGATTTGTTGTTTGCAGCAGGGGCGGAACTTGTTCTAACAACAACCTCAGCGTGAGCTGAATTTCATTAAAATTTAACTACAGAAACCCCTAAAAAAGAAAAATTGTTAGCTGAACTAGTGTTTTTGTTAATAACTGATTACAAATCAGCTTATGTTGGAACGTAAATAACACGAAGCGCGCACCCATACAGAGCATTTCTGCCTTTCAGCGCGAGCTGGATTTAATTAAAATATAACTAATATTCTCTAACTCTTGCGCATAGCCAGGATTTTAAAATATAACTAATATTCTCTAACTCCTGCACGTAGCCAGGATGTAACGAGGGGCGATTCCTTTATAGGGAAAGTGGACTCCTGCAAAATGTAACACGCCTCGGTGGCCTAGTGGTTAGAGCGTCGGCTTTCCGCTTTAAATTTGATCTTGACTCGAGTTCGAATCTCACTCGAGACAACTTATTTTACGTTTGTCTTGTATTGGAAAAAAAAAAGGAGTTTGCGTTATGCCTATGGTTAACACACAAACTCCTTCTTTTTATTTTCTCCAATAAAAGAAAAACGTAAAATACCCTGATGCATGCTCAATAATCCAGGTAGAAAAATCCAAAAAAGCTAAGTCTGGTCCTCTGGACATTCAAAAAACAAAACAAAGCAAAAAAACTGTAGAAACGTTTCGTCTTTTGTCCGAAAGACTTCCTCAGTCTTCTTTTGCTTTGTTTTGTATTTTGAATGTCCAGAGGACCAGACTTAGCTTTTTTGGACAAATGTAAAATAACTTCAACCGAGTGAGATTCGAACTCGATTCAAGATAAAATTTAGAGCGGAAAGCCGACGCTCTAACCAGTAGGCCACCGAGGCATGTTACATTTTTCAGGAGTCCACTTTTCCTATAAAGGAATCGCCCCTCGTTACATCCTGGCTACATGCAGGAGTTAGAGAATATTAGTTATATTTTAAAATCCTGGCTACGCGCAAGAGTTAGAGAATATTAGTTCACACCCAGGGTCAATTTAGAGTTACCAATCAGCCTAACATGCATGTTTTTGGACTATGGGAGGAAACCGGAGCACCCGGAGAAAACCCACGCATGCACGGATAAGCTGATTTGTAATCAGTTATTAACAAAAATTAAACTCAGAAACACTAATATATATATATTCAGCTAACAAATATTTTTTTGCGGCGTCTCCTCTCTTAAAACACACCAAGCGCGCACACAAGAACTTCCCACCCACTTCAAGAGAACGCCCCACCCACTTCAAGGCGGCACTCCGCACAATGCGTAATGAGCGGGGGCGTGCCAGGCCGGGCTCTGGGCAAACCAGGGACGAGCTGGGCTTGGGAGGGCCATGCAGTGCAAAAACGGCTATAGTCTCTCCAGCGTGTCCTGGGTCTTCCTCGGGGTCTCCTCCCAGTCGGACATGCCCTCCCTAGGGAGATGCCCAGGAATCATCCTTACCAGATTCCCAAACCACCTCATCTAACTCCTCTTGATGTGGAGGAGCAGCAGTTCTACTTCAAGTCTCTCCTGGATAACTGAACTTCTCACCATATCTCAAAGGGAGAGTCCAGCTACCCTGTGGAGGAAACTCATTTCAACCGCCTGTATCCACGATGTCATATTTTTGGTCTTCTTCTTTTGGTCACTACCCACAGTTCGTGACCATTGATGAGGGTAGGAATGTAGACCGACCGGTAAACAGAGCTTTGTCCTACAGCTCAGCTCCCCCTTCACCAAAACGGACCGGCACAGTCTCACTCTCCAGTTTTCCCTCACTCGTGAACAAAACTCTGAGATACTTTAACTCCTTCACTTGAGGCAGAACCTCACCCACGATCCGTCGAGAGCAATCCACCCTTTTTACGACTGAGGTCCATGGCCTCAGATTCGGAGGTGCTGATTCTCATCCTAGCTACTTCACACTCGGCTGCAAACAGCCCCAGTAAGAGCTTAAGATCACGGCATGATGATGCCAACAGGAGTGAGATCATTACTTACAATTTTGCCAATAACCCATTAACGTCAACAGTATTGACTTGATAGTAAAGTATTTACTAGACTAATTTCATTGAAACTTTCAGGAAATAATCATGAGATGTGCATCTACCATTGAATTACCATTGGAGCCATTACAATTCAGTATGACTGCAAAAGACTAAAATGACTGAATTCAGTCAGCTTTACATTTATTGTGCTAGTTTTTAATGAGGTTGTAGCTGAGATACATTAACAATCCACACTATGTGTCACTCATTACATTAAACATTTGCCTAAAACTTTACCATAAACAGTCAGAGTCAACCCTGTTTGTGTCAGCAAAATATTTCATGAATCACTGAATAATAATTTAAGTCAAACTCCCTGAAAGTAATTGTAAGATGAGCATCTATAACTATTTACATTTTGGAGTTAACACAGTTCAAGATGGCCACTGGAGCTAAATGACTTTAGCCAACAAAAATGGCTTTGATTCAATTAATTTAACAAATATTGAGCTAAGGTTTGATGTGGTAGTAACTGAGTTATTTCCAAAACGTACTCCTGAGTGTGACAGCATGCAATGATGTATGTAACTGCCCATAACATAATTTTACAGGTTTGATTAAAATAGCTACAACATCATCCTTTGACATGAAAAGCAGCGGGCAATATGTGACTAATGTACAGTCAGCTTCTTATGGCTTAGTGTAAAAAAATAAAAATAAAAAATGCATAGAAAGTGAAAATGTGAGCATAGAACATGGATATTAAAAAAAAACTGACTTTCAACATCATCACATGTAAACATGAGAAAATGGAAGGTCTTCTGTAGATTATGGCTGTTCCACCAATTAATCTCTTGCAAAATAATCTCTCTTGGACCGATGATTGTGCATACTACGTTGTGCTTGGAGCGGAGCCAGACTGTAATTTCTAGTTTGATTAAACAAGCCTCTAAGTGACTCATCATAATGAAGGCCTGCAGATTAACTGGCATCCAAACAGTCTGAGGCTGGGTTCCTACCTCTGCCAGCAGATGTTTTGCTGCAAATCGAGACCCCTGACAGGTTTAGGGGAACACATGTCAGATTCCACTGATGCATAGAGGTGCTAGGGATCTATGGAAACTATAATGACAGCATTATTGATTCAGATGAAATATGTTTGCAGTCGGGCAGGAGAGGGGGTATCTCTTGCAGAGGTACACTAGTGTGGTGATTGCGTTCCATGTGGATGGTAGGTACCTTGGCTCATGCTGCAATTTAAAACAGAGCATCTCATAAGCACTCCTTCCTTCAAAGGTGTATTATGTACAGTTGTCTCGTTTCCTGATTAGATTTGTACTGGAAAGCCATGACAGAGAGTACATTATTCTGCTGCATCTCGATAAATTGTACACACCACTTCTGACGCTGCACAGTGAGCTGCTGAAATGCCTTTTGGATTTATTATCTTATCAAAAGCGCGGATCAGAAATAACACTATTGCATAAGCTGCAAAAGAAAAATAAGGCAGATGCAGTTTTGTGTGCATGACAAGTTACAGATATATTGTTCAAATCATATCAAATATTTCTGCACAGACTTGCTGCAGGTCAGTTTTCAGTCTCTCTCTCTCACTGTTCAATATTGCATAGCAACAACTAAAACATTACACTTGGATTTATACACTGTCATAAATACACCTTTCAATGGGCAACAACAGTGTCACCGGATATTTCCTTCTTTATTACCATCCCCCTGCAGGCAATAACAACACTGCCAGCTTATCACGCTGCACCGACACTTTAGCAGGATGAAGGTGAAGCATGGAGTTAAATAAATGTGCTGCAAAGAAACAGTACACAGTTACTGTGTATACCTCGGGCAACTTTGAGTTTTCATCTTGAGAAAAGTAACATTACTGGGTGACAAACACTTGGTATGATAAAGAAAATTTAACTGTAGGCATAAAACTACATACATGTTTATAATTAATTTTATAATCATCTCTTATTGAAGGTGAAAAGGCAATTTTGTTTGCTTATATCTGTATTTATGTGTGTGCGTGTGTTATCAGAAAAGTTTCATGAACCAGTAAAACAAATAGTATACCACAGCAAAAAAAAAAGTTCATCCATCCATCCATTTTCTTCCGCTTATCCGGGGTCGGGTCGCGGGGGTAGCAGCATAAGTAGGGAGGCCCAGACTTCCCTCTCCCCAGCCACTTGGAGCAGCTCCTCTGGGGGAATCCCAAGGCATTCCCAGGCCAGCCGAGAAACATAGTCCCTCCAGCGTGTCCTGGGTCTTCCTCTGGGTCTCCTCCCGGTGGGACATGCCCGGAACACCTCACCAGGGAGGCGTCCAGGAGGCATCCTAACCAGATGCCCGAGCCACCTCAACTGGCTCCTCTCGATGTGGAGAAGCAGCGGCTCTACTCCGAGTCCCTCCCGGATGACTGAGCTTCTCACCCTATCTCTAAGGGAGAGTCCAGACACCCTGCGGAGAAAACTCATTTCAGCCGCTTGTATCCGAGATCTCGTTCTTTCGGTCACAACCCAAAGCTCATGACCATAGATGAGGGTGGGAACGTAGATCGATCGGTAAATTGAGAGCTTTGCCTTTTGACTCAGCTCTCTCTTCACCACGACAGCACCCGCTTCACTGCGGACGCTGCACCTATCCGCCTATCGATCTCACGCTCCAGTTTTCCCTCATTCGTGAACAAGACCCCGAGATACTTAAACTCCTCCACTTGGGGCAGGACCTCCTCCCCGACCCGGAGAAGGCATGCTACCCTTTTCCGGCTCAAGACCATGGCCTCGGATTTGGAGGAACTGATCCTCATCCCGGCCGCATCACATTCAGCTGCAAACCGCTCCAGCGAAAGCTGTAGATCACGATCTGATGAAGCCAATAGGACCACATCATCTGCAAAAAACAGAGAAGCGATTCTAAGGCCACCAAAACGGATCCTCTCAACACCTTGGCTGCGCCTAGAAATTCTGTCCATAAAAGTTATGAACAGAATCGGTGACAAAGGGCAACCTTGGCGGAGTCCAACTCTCACCGGAAACGAGCCTGACTTACTGCCAGCGATGCGGACCATGCTCTGACACCGGTCGTACAGGGACCTAACAGCCCATATCAAAGGGCCTGGTACCCCATACTCCCGGAGTACCCCCCACAGAACCCCCCGAGGGACGCGGTCGAATGCCTTCTCCAAGTCCACAAAGCACATGTAAACTGGTTGGGCAAACTCCCACGCACCCTCCAGGACCCTGCTGAGGGTGTAGAGCTGGTCTAGTGTTCCACGACCAGGACGAAAACCACACTGCTCCTCCTGAATCCGAGGTTCGACTATCCGACGGACCCTCCTCTCCAGAACCCCTGAATAGACCTTACCAGGGAGGCTTAAGAGTGTGATCCCCCTATAGTTGGAACACACCCTACGGTCCCCCTTTTTGAATAGGGGAACCACCACCCCAGTCTGCCAATCCAAGGGAACTGCCCCCGATGTCCACGCGATATTGCAGAGTCGCGTAAGCCAACACAACCCCACAACATCCAGAGCCCTAAGGAACTCAGGACGAATCTCATCCACCCCCGGAGCCCTGCCACCACGGAGCTTTTTAACCACCTTGGCGACCTCAGCACCAGAGATTGGAGAGCCCGACCCAAAATCCCCAGGCTCCGCTTCCTCAGTGGAAGACGTGCCAGTAGGATTGAGGAGGTCTTCGAAGTATTCCGCCCACCGACTCACAACATCCCGAGTTGAGGTCAACAGCACGCCATCCCCACCATAAATGGTGTTGGTCGCGTACCGCTTTCCCCCCCTGAGACGCCGGATGGTGGACCAGAATCGCCTCGAAGCCGTACGGAAGTCATTCTCCATGGCCTCTCCGAACTCCTCCCACGCCCGAGTTTTTGCCTCAGCAACCACCCGAGCCGCATGCCGCTTGGACTGTCGGTACCTATCTGCTGCTTCCGGGGTCCCACAGGCCAAAAAGGCCCAATAGGACTCCTTCTTCAGCTTGACAGCATCCCTCACCGCCGGTGTCCACCACCGGGTTCGAGGGTTGCCACCACGACAGGCACCAACAACCTTGCGGCCACAACTCTGATAAGCTGCCTCGACAATAGAGGCGCGGAACATGGCCCACTCGGGCTCAATGTCCCCCGCCTCCCTCGGAACGTGTTCAAAGCTCTCCCGGAGGTGGGAGTTAAAGCTCCGTCTTACGGGAGACTCTGCCAGACGTTCCCAGCAGACCCTCACAATACGTTTGGGCCTGCCAGGTCTGACCGGCATCCTCCCCCACCATCGGAGCCAACTCATCACCAGGTAGTGGTCAGTTGACAGCTCCGCCCCTCTCTTCACCCGAGTGTCCAAGACATGCGGCCGCAGATCAGATGAGACGACAACAAAGTCGATCATCGAACTACGACCTAGGGTGTCCTGGTGCCAAGAGCACATATGGACACCCTTATGCCTGAACATGGTGTTCGTTATGGACAATCCATGACGAGCACAGAAGTCCAACAACAGAACACCACTCGGGTTCAGATCAGGGGGGCCGTTCCTCCCAACCACACCCCTCCAGGTCTCACTGTCATTGCCCACGTGAGCGTTGAAGTCCCCCAGCAGAACAAGGGAGTCCCCAGGAGGCGCACCCTCCAATACCCCCTCCAAGGACTCCAAAAAGGGTGGGTAATCTGCGCTGCCGTTTGGCGCATAGGCACAAACAACAGTCAGAGCCCGTCCCCCCACACGTAGGCGAAGGGAGGCTACCCTCTCGTTCACCGGGGTGAACCCCAACGTACAGGCACCAAGATGGGGGGCAACAAGTATGCCCACTCCTGCTCGGCGCCTCTCACCAGGGGCAACTCCAGAGTGGAAGAGTGTCCAACCCCTCTCAAGGAAACTGGTTCCAGAGCCAGAGCCATGCGTTGAGGTGAGTCCGACTATTTCTAGCCGGAACCTCTCAACCTCACACACTAGCTCAGGCTCCTTCCCCACCAGAGAGGTGACATTCCATGTCCCAATGGCCAGCTTCTGTAGCCGAGGATCAGACCGCCAGGGTCCCCGTCCTCGGCCACCACCCATTCCACAATGCACCCGACCCCTTTGGCCCCTCCCACAGGTGGTGAGCCCATGGGAAGGGGGACCCACGTCTCCTCTTCGGGCTGTGCCCGGCCGAGCTCCATGGGTAAAAGCCCGGCCACCAGGCGCTCGCCAACGTGCCCCTCCTCCGGGCCTGGCTCCAGAGTGGGGCCCCGGTGACCCGCGTCCGGGCGAGGGAACATTGTTTCCAGTGATTTGACTCATCATAAGGGGTCTTTGGGCTGCACTTTGTCTGGTCCCTCACCTAGGACCTGTCTGCCTTGGGTGACCCTACTAGGGCATGAAGCCCCTGACAGCATAGCTCCTAGGATCATTGGGACACTCAATGAAAAAGTTAAATAATTTGATCTGGACCAGTTTTTTAAGGGAGAAACATCTCTCCCCCCATCCAGAGGACTTCATCAGTCTGCAGCCTGCCAACCAGATCCATCCCATAAATAGCTTTCATTGCTGTGTTTCAAGTCAACCTCCTGTTGGAATCTCAGAAGCAGATTTTTAAAAACATGCAAAAGGGCCCATCTGTCCAAAACAATCAATTATCATGTATAACAATCAAATGTTTTAAGCCAGATGGCAGATGTGCTACTCAGAGAAACAGCCTGAGAACACCAAGGCCAAAATGGCTCAGAAAAAAGATTTGTAAGCTCAATCATCCAGGTAGATAATAACAAAAACAGTAAAATAATATATATTTTTTCCTTTCTAAAGTTTATTCATTTTACAAAATGAGATACAACAAATGACAAGCAAATGAAAAGAAAAAAAAATACAAGGTGTAAAATGAAAGGTAGCAGATGAAGAAAATATCTTATTAAATCTGCTCCTTATCAAAGTCAAAGTCAACTTTATTGTCAGAACTGCAATATGTACAGGACATACACAGGATTGAAATTACGTTTCTCTCAGTCCCTCGGTGCAACAGTAACCATTTAAACACTAAAACACTGAAACATTTAATAAACATAAGCATAAAATAGTAAAAGTGTAACACTGTCCTGAGTTTTTGCATAGTAGTATAAAAGTATGAAAATTTACACCAACACTAAAACACTAAACATTTAATGAACATAAGCATAAAATGAAATAATAAAAGTGTAATACTGTCCTGAGTTTTTGCATAGTAGTATAAAAAGTATAAAAAGTATATCTATAAAATAAACTGAAGGTTCTAGCATTGACATTTGCAAAGAGTGGCAAAGCAGCATATGAGTTAATGTACACAGTATATGTATGAGGTAGTTGATGTTGGTATAGAGGCAAAGTGGCATATGCAGTAAGGCACATAAGGCACATTGGGCATCCTTAAATAAGGCTAGTCAGAGAATACTGTATATGTATCAGCAGTAGTGTAGATATAAAAGTAGTGTAAATGTAAACAGTAGTAATAAATGTAAACAGTAGTAATAAATGTAAACAGTAGTAATAAATGTAAACAGTGAATGTAAACAGTAGTATGACTATAGGCAGTAATGTAATACAAACATTAGTGCAAATATGAGAAGTAGTGCAAACTGAATGAGCACATGACCGAGAGTTTAGTGAATAACCCGTTTGATGACACAGAGTCCAGTGTTAAAATCTTTGTGTTGTGTGGTAATGTGTGAGAAAGTTTTTTGTGTTAAGGCAGTTCAAATGGGAGGGGAGGCAGAGCAGGCAGAGTGTTTAGCATCCTGACTGCCTGATGAACAGAGCTGTCTCTCAGTCTGCTGGTTCGAGCCTGGAGACTCCTCAGTCTCCTCCCTGATGGCAGCAGTCTGAAGCAGCTGTGTAGTGGGTGTGTGGGATCACCTGCCATGCAGAGGGCTTTCCGAGTGAGGCGGTTGCTGTGTAAGTCCTGCAGTGAGGGGAAGGAGGTGCCGACAATCTTCTCAGCTGCTTTCACAATGCGCTGGAGGCTCTTGCGGCAGGATGCAGTACATGCACCAAAGTCAGGACAGTTTCTATGGCACCTCTGTAGAAGGTGCACATGATGGGGGTTGAAGCTCCAGCCCTTTTCAGCTTGCGGAGAAAGTAGAGGCGCTGGTGAGCCTTCTTGACCAGTGATGCAGTGTTCCTGCTCCAGGACAGGTCCTCTGAGACGTGCACTCCCAGGAACTTGGTGCTGTCCACTCTCTCCACTGTGGTGCTGTTGATGGTCAGAGGGGCATGTTGGGCATCCCTCTTCCTGAAGTCCACAACAATCTCCTTTGTCTTCTCCACGTTGAGAGTGAGATTGTTGTGTCCGCACCACAAGGCCAGGCGGCTCACCTCGTTCCTGTAGTCCGTCTCATCGTTGTTGCTGATGAGACCCACCACTGTTGTGTCGTCCGCAAACTTGATGAAGTGGTTGGAGCTGTATGATGGTGTGCAGTCGTGTGTTAGCAGGGTGAATAGAAGGGGGCTCAGCACACATCCTTGTGGGGCCCCTGTGTTCAATGTGATGGTGCTAGATGTGTTACTCCCGACCCGTACTTATCTATCTAATACAAACTAATTGCTCTCTAATAACAAAATAAGTGAATAACTCAGTTAACCATCAATTATATGGATTACTCAAATACATTCAATTACAGTATTTTCTGTGTATAGGTCGCATTGTCCAATTATCACCAATAGATTGGAAAAATCCCTAGATAGGTCGCACTGGTGTATAGGTCGCACCTACGTTTAGCTCTGCTGCAAATGTCTGCCACAGGAGCGCACAGCAAGGCTTTTAAGAAGATTAACACTTAAAAACAATTATTTGTTTGATAAAAATTATAGCAAATATATGTCTGAGCTGAACTTTTCCTTAATAAATGAACGTAATTGTGAAATGAGCTGGATTTAAAAATTTGTTTCGCCGAAAGTGATAACAAGCCATATATAGGTCGCACCTGTGTATAGGTCGCAGGCCATGAAAAAAACATAAAAAGGTGCGACCTATACACCAGAAAATACGGTATATTTGTTTAACAATTCAACTTTGATAATTTTCTTAAAGACAGAAATTGATTTAGCTTCCTTAAATACTGACTTCAAATTATTCCACAAACTTACGCCTTGTATTACGGTAGTTCTTCCCTTCGAACTTGTTCTGAACTGTGGTTTAACAAACACATCTTTACCCTTAAGATTGTAGCAGCTTGTTCTTTTCACAAAAAACCTTTGGATATTTGACGGTAGTATATTATTATGAGCTCTATACATAAGTAACAAAATGTTATAATCGACCAAATCATAGAATTTCAGTAGCTTCGTTTGAGAAAATAATACACCAGAAGGGTGACAATAATAATAATAATAATAATAATTTGTCACATTTGTCATCTGTGTATGTTTCCCATACTTGACAGATGAAATTGGTCTTCTGCCTTTAACCCAACCACCACCAGGTGGTGCAGCGAGCAGCCGTAGTCAGCGCTCGGGGAGCTGGAGAATTAGATGTGCACTCATAGACACCCCAAGGTGTGTAGTGGCCGGGGCCGGGGCGCGAACCCGCGTCCTTTGGGTCCCAAGTCAAAAGCCCTGCCACTACACCATCCAATGTTTTCTTGCTATAATTCTTACAATCTTTTTTTGCAAAATAAAAATAGGCATTGTGTTGCTATTACATGCTTTTCCCCATACACTTACACAATAAATCAAATGTGGCACAATCAATGAATTATATAACAGATACAAAGCTTTATCATTTAGTAGATATCGAACTCTGTAAAATACTGCAATTGATTTAGATATTTTTGTTTTGACTAAATTTATATGTTGTTTCCATGATAGATTATCATCAATAATAACAACCAAGAATTTTACCTCATTGACTCTGCGTATTTCTGAGTCATCGATAAAAAATGGAATGTCAATTGATTTATTTTTATTGCTAAATATCATGTAGTATATTTTATCCAAATTTAATACTTTGTTGAGTCTAAACCAGTTTTGGATTTTTACAAACTCCATTATTAATAAATCCATTAATTGTGCAATAGTATTCCCAGAACAAAAACAAAGTTGTGTCGTCTGCGAACAAAACGCATTCAATGACCCCAGACACTTTAACCAGATCATTAATATATAAAATGAAAAGTTTCGGACCGAGTATTGATCCCTGTGTAACTCCACATATAATAGTACAGTGATTTGATTTCACCTCATCCAACTGTACACATTGTTTTCTATTTTTTAAGTAACTACATAGCCATTGTAAGGCTAATCCTCTTATTCCATATCTTTTTGTAATTTATTAAGGAGAATACTATGATTAACGGTATCAAAGGCTTTTTTTAAATCAACAAAAACACTTACACAATATTTTTTTTGGTCAACAGCAGTAGTTACTTGTTCAAAAAAATCCATAAGTGCCATTGATGCTGAATGACCAGATCTAAAACCATACTGAGTATCGGTAAGAATGTTGTGCTTTTCAATGAATTTGTCTAATCGAATGTTGAATACAGTAGTTTTTCCAAGATTTTTGAGAACTGTGGTAATAGGGATATCGGTCTATAATTATTAAATACACCTTTGTCACTGGTTTTGAAAAAATTTAACCACTTTAGCCCCCTTCATTCTATCAGGAAATACACCAGTTGTAAATGATAAATTACAAATGTAAGTGAACGGCTCAATCACATGACACATTATACTTTTCACAACGACATGTCCATATCCATACAATCTTTCAATTTTTTTCAGTAAAGTTTTTAACTACTTTCAGTATTTCATCTTTATCAGTTCCTTTCAAAAACATACTGTCTAAACAGCCATCGATTAAATATTTTACATCGTTATTCACCACTGGAATTGTGGCTGCAAGGTTAGTTCCGACGTTCACAAAATACTGATTAAAGCCGTTAACAATTTCTTGTTTATCATTTGTTTCTGTATTATTTATTGTAAAGTTCTGTGAAATACCCGAGTTAACTTTGTGTTTATTTAGCACACCATTCACAACTTTACACGTTTCCCCACGTCTCATCTGGACCATCCATCCATCCATCCATCTTCTTCCGCTTATCCGGGGTCGGGTCGCGGGGGTAGCAGCCTAAGTAGGGAGGCCCAGACTTCCCTCTCCCCAGCCACTTGGAGCAGTTCCTCCGGGGGAATCCCAAGGCGTTCCCAGGCCAGCCGAGAAACATAGTCCCTCCAGCGCGTCCTGGGTCTTCCTCTGGGTCTCCTCCCGGTGGGACGTGCCCGGAACACCTCACCAGGGAGGCGTCCAGGAGGCATCCTAACCAGATGCCCGAGCCACCTCAACTGGCTCCTCTCGATGTGGAGAAGCAGCGGCTCTACTCCGAGTCCCTCCCGGATGACTGAGCTTCTCACCCTATCTCTAAGGGAGAGTCCAGCCACCCTGCGGAGAAAACTCATTTCAGCCGCTTGTATCCGAGATCTTGTTCTTTCGGTCATAACCCAAAGCTCATGACCATAGATGAGGGTGGGAACGTAGATCGATCGGTAAATTGAGAGCTTTGCCTTTTGACTCAGCTCTCTCTTCACCACGACAGACCGGTACAGCGCCCGCTTCACTGCGGACGCTGCACCTATCCGCCTATCGATCTCACGCTCCAGTTTTCCCTCATTCGTGAACAAGATCCCGAGATACTTAAACTCCTCCACTTGGGGCAGGACCTCCTCCCCGACCCGGAGAGGGCATGCTACCCTTTTCCGGCTCAAGACCATGGCCTCGGATTTGGAGGAACTGATCCTCATCCCGGCCGCATCACACTCGGCTGCAAACCGCTCCAGTGAAAGTTGTAAATCACGAACTGATGAAGCCAGTAGGACCACATCATCTGCAAAAAACAGAGAAGCGATTCTAAGGTCACCAAAACGGATCCTCTCAACACCTTGGCTGCGCCTAGAAATTCTGTCCATAAAAGTTATGAACAGAATCGGTGACAAAGGGCAACCTTGGCGGAGTCCAACTCTCACCGGAAACGAGCCTGACTTACTGCCGGCAATGCGGACCAAGCTCTGACACCGGTCGTACAGGGACCTAACAGCCCTTATCAAAGGGCCTGGTACCCCATACTCCCGGAGTACCCCCCACAGAACCCCCCGAGGGACGCGGTCGAATGCCTTCTCCAAGTCCACAAAACACATGTAAACTGGTTGGGCAAACTCCCACGCACCCTCCAGGACCCTGCTGAGGGTGTAGAGCTGGTCCAGTGTTCCACGACCAGGACGAAAACCACACTGCTCCTCCTGAATCCGAGGTTCGACTATCCGACGGACCCTCCTCTCCAGAACCCCTGAATAGACCTTACCAGGGAGGCTTAAGAGTGTGATCCCCCTATAGTTGGAACACACCCTACGGTCCCCCTTTTTAAATAGGGGAACCACCACCCCAGTCTGCCAATCCAAGGGAACTGCCCCCGATGTCCACGCGATATTGCAGAGTCGCGTAAGCCAACACAACCCTACAACATCCAGAGCCCTAAGGAACTCCGGGCGAATCTCATCCACCCCCGGAGCCTTGCCACCGCGGAGCTTTTTAACCACCTCGGCGACCTCAGCACCAGAGATCGGAGAACCCGACCCAAAGTCCCCAGGCTCTGCTTCCTCAGTGGAAGACGTGCCAGTAGGATTGAGGAGGTCTTCGAAGTATTCCGCCCACCGACTCACAACATCCCGAGTTGAGGTCAGCAGCACGCCACCTCCACCATAAATGGTGTTGGTCTCGTACCTCTTTCCCCCCCTGAGACGCCGGATGGTGGACCAGAATCGCCTCGAAGCCGTACGGAAGTCATTCTCCATGGCCTCTCCGAACTCCTCCCACGCCCGAGTTTTTGCCTCAGCAACCACCCGAGCCGCATGCCGCTTGGACTGCCGGTACCTATCAGCTGCTTCCGGGGTCCCACAAGCCAAAAAGGCCCAATAGGACTCCTTCTTCAGCCTGACAGCATCCCTCACTGCCGGTGTCCACCACCGGGTTCGAGGGTTGCCACCTCGACAGGCACCAACAACCTTGCGGCCACAGCTCCGATAAGCTGCCTCGACAATAGAGGCGCGGAACACGGCCCACTCGGACTCCATGTCCCCCGCCTCCCTCGGAACGTGTTCAAAGCTCTCCCGGAGGTGGGAGTTAAAGCTCCGTCTTACGGGAGACTCTGCCAGACGTTCCCAGCAGACCCTCACGATACGTTTGGGTCTGCCAGGTCTGACCGGCATCCTCCCCCACCATCGGAGCCAACTCACCACCAGGTAGTGGTCAGTAGACAGCTCCGCCCCTCTCCTCACCCGAGTGTCCAAGACATGCGGCCGCAGATCAGATGAGACGACAACAAAGTCGATCATCGAACTGCGACCTAGGGTGTCCTGGTGCCAAGAGCACATATGGACACCCTTATGCTTAAACATGGTGTTCGTTATGGACAATCCATGACGAGCACAGAAGTCCAATAACAGAACACCACTCTGGTTCAGATCAGGGGGGCCGTTCCTCCCAACCACACCCCTCCAGGTCTCACTGTCATTGCCCACGTGAGCGTTGAAGTCCCCCAGTAGAACAAGGGAGTCCCCAGGAGGCGCACTCTCCAATACCCCCTCCAAGGACTCCAAAAAGGGTGGGTAGTCTGAGCTGCCGTTTGGTGCATAGGCACAAACAACAGTCAGAGCCCGTCCCCCCACACGTAGGCGAAGGGAGGCTACCCTCTCGTTCACCGGGGTGAACCCCAACGTACAGGCACCAAGATGGGGGGCAACCAGTATGCCCACTCCTGCTCGGCGCCTCTCACCAGGGGCAACTCCAGAGTGGAAGAGTGTCCAACCCCTCTCAAGGAAACTGGTTCCAGAGCCAGAGCCATGCGTTGAGGTGAGTCCGACTATTTCTAGTCGGAACCTCTCAACCTCACACACTAGCTCAGGCTCCTTCCCCACCAGAGAGGTGACATTCCATGTCCCAATGGCCAGCTTCTGTAGCCGAGGATCAGACCGCCAGGGTCCCCGCCCTCGGCCGCCACCCATCTCACATTGCACCCGACCCCTTTGGCCCCTCCCACAGGTGGTGAGCCCATGGGAAGGGGGACCCACGTCTCCTCTTCGGGCTGTGCCCGGCCGGGCTCCATGGGTAAAAGCCCGGCCACCAGGCGCTCGCCAGCGTGCCCCACCTCCGGGCCTGGCTCCAGAGTGGGGCCCCGGTGACCCGCGTCCGGGCGAGGGAAAACTTAGTCCATTAATTGTACTCATCATAGGGGTTTTTGCAGATCATTTCTGCAAATATTTCACGTTTACAGTTAAAATATTAACGAAATGGCCTTTTAATAAACCAAAACGTTGCAGAGAAGTACACTAACATATTCATAAACTACTCAATAATTAATATGGGCCTTTAAAAGTTATCAATAAACTGATGATCATGGTTTTGATCATCTGGACCAGTTTCTTTAAAACTTTAAACTGGTCCAGATGAAATTAATTAATAGTTGTTTTTTTATGCCCCATCTATTTTTTTCCTCTCTAATATTTGGTGCAGTAGTGCCTAAAACATATAACCCCAAAACACTTTTATTTATAAATAAAATAAAACAATGCATTAATAAAAACAAATAAAGTGTTGGAGCTCTGGACAATTTTTTTAAAGAAAATCAGAAGAAATCACTGGCTGCATGTAAAAAACTGATATATTTTTGGAGTCAATCTAATTCAAGATGGCAGCCACAGCTAATCATCCTAATCAAACAAAAATAACTGATTGTAGTTCTGGTCATTTTACACATAGTAAAATTTGGTGAGCTAGTAGCTGAAATATCCTCAAAACATTTAATGAGCGTTATAAGATCATGCGAGATGCCACGACATGCAGTGGGAGAGCTCAAACGTGCATTTCTGCAAGAAATTCAAGACCTTCAACTTTTAAAATACACATTTTTAAATTTCCCTTTTTTTCCATCTATTTTGTTAACCTGTTGTAAATTCTGATGTGAGTTCTGCTCGACCTCCCCACTTCAACTATACACATCATCTAAAGTCCTAAAGCATTTTGTTTTTAATGTCATTTTTGTTTAACAGCATTTATAAGACTGAAAAACTATTTATTAAAATTTGTATTTACAAACCACACTTTGTTCAGTTTATTTGTACAGCTTGTTGAGAATAGCACAGTTGAGAGACATAGTGGTTTTATTTTGGAAATGAGACTTTTGAAAATGCTGATTTGTTTATTTATTCATTCTGAATGGTTTTCTGTGTCTGGCTGCTCCTCTCTTTGTAGACACATATCTGTCATGTCCAGGAACATATGAGATCAGTTCTAGGTGGTGTCATTTGTTGCAACCAATTTTTATTTTGGTGATTTTAATTTACTGTAAATTGATCAATGTCCAAAACTTTATTAAAATGTTCAAAACCCTCACAACTGTTCTTAAGTTGATATTTATCACATCACTTTATCTTATTTACTTGTTTGCTTTCACAATTTCTAAACATTATTTAACAAAAATTAAGAATGCTAAAAAGATAGATACAAATGGATGAAGGTAGAATGTAATGGGGCAGTGGTTAAAGAAGGTGGGTTTGTGATTGGAAGGTCGCCGGTATGACTCACAAGACCAACAACTTCAAAATGCAGGTGGGAAAGATGAAGCTCTTGCAGCTTTCTCCACCCTCATTTGCCCCGTTGCCTTTGAGCAAGACCCTGAACCCCCCACCATCTGCTCCCCTTGGGGCCCTAGATGGCAGCTCTGTGCTCCACACAGAGGGCTGTGGTAGCTCGGTGGTCTGTGGTTGTGTCAGGAAGGAAATCCAGCGTAAAAATAATTGTAACGTATTCATGCGAGTTAGTTCATTGATGTGAAGAAGGGAGCAGTCGAAAGATTAAGAGGTTTTGTACCCTAACAATCAGTTTGGTTACTTTGCATGAAAATAAAAATAAAACATAATACAACAACAACAAAAATCTATGTTTCTCAAATGTAAATTAATATTTTCCCAATTCATACATCACTTATGCTGTATTTATTTCAATGCTAAAACTAGTTCGTTTTTTGATTCATACATTTCATTTCAATTAAAACAAGACATATTCAAAACAAATAAAATAAAAAATAGCTATAAAATGAAAGGCTGCAGAAGAAGAATGAATTATTATCATTTATACCCCTTCTTAACTAAATCAATTCAAAGAATCAATTCAAAGAATACATAATACAACAAAGCACAACACTTATCACAATTATTCATTATAATTCCTTAATATTAGCAAACTTAAATATAACTCATCAACCATACATTATTGATCTTTTTCTTAAATACAACTAATGATTTCTCCTTTTTTGTATCATTATCCAAACTATTCCATAAACTAATTCCCTTCATTAAAGTAGACCTACCCTTTAAACTTGTTCTATACATCCTCTTTACAAAAATATCTGTTCCCTTTAAATTATAACAACTATTCCTTTTAAAAAAATACACTTGTATGTTCGATGGTAAATTTTGATTATGAGCCTTGTACATAAGTAATAGAATATTGTAATCCACTAAATCATAAAACTTAAGAATTTTCAGTTGATAAAACAAAATACTTGTAGGATGACGATAATGCTTTTTTGAGATAACTCTTAACTCTTTTTTGTAAAATAAAAATAGCTTTGGTTACAGTTTTACATGCTGTACCCCAGATACCAACACAATAAATCAAATGCGGTACAACAATTGTATTGTACGGCAAACACAAAGCCTTATCAGTAAGAAATTCCCGTACTTTATAGCACTGCCATAGATGTGGAGATTTTAGTTCTTACCAAACTAATATGTTTTTTTTCCATGACAATTTATCGTCAATAATCAATGGTCAAGTAGTTACAAATATCTTCTGGTATATTTGAACTTTCTTTACTTTTGTTTTAATATTGCTAATGTGAGCACTAAAACCAACTCATGAACTTATTATTCAATTTCATATTAAAAATGACATTATATAAAATCGATACTCTTTATAGTGCTGAAGCCATAACTCCATCTTTGTGTGCACATGAGAAGACAGGCACTCTGCAAATAGCTTCAGCACTTTAGAAGGTTCATGTCTCTCCTCTAAGAAACATTTATAATACAACAGAAACGCTCCCCAGTGAACTGGACAAGCTGTTTCCCAGAGTAAAAGGAATTCCCCACTCGCCCGCCTGCGAGCACACAAGTTAAAAGGAAAATGTTGACAACGCTGAACTCGACTTTTTGAGAAACGACACACTGAGTTCAGGGTTCCAGTGCTCTGAGAAAATCAGAGTCAGAGTCAGAGAGTCTTTATTGTCATTTACACCGCATGTGGTACATGTGATGAAAACGAGATTATGTACACGGGGTCCCAGTTACATCCAACAACAAATGCAAGAGAAAAACAGTAATAACATCTAGAATTAACTAAGAAAAACATCAACTAGTAATACACTAAGCCCTAATGTAGTGGAAAAACATCATTATAAACAGCAGCACGAACATGAGTCTGTATGAGCAGATGGTCACAGATGAACACAGCAACAAGAAAACAGATCAGCATCAGCATGATGTGATATTTTGCAGTGTTTATTTTTATTTTATTTTTATTTATTCATGAGTCTAACAGCCTCAGGGTAGAAGCTGTTCCTCAGTCTAGTGGTTCTACATTTGATGCTCCTCAACCTCCGTCCTGAGGGGAGTGGGGCAAAGAGTGAGTGTGCTGGGTGAGTGAGGTCTTTCATGATGCAGGTGGCTCTTTTCCTGCATCTGGAGGTGTAAATGTCTGTGATGGTGGGGAGACTGACTCCAACAGACTTCTGTGCAGCCTTCACCACTCTCTGTAGAGCTTTCCTCTCTGCAACTGTGCAGCCTCCATGCCACACGTTGATGCTGGAGCACAGGACGCTCTCCACTGCACACCTGTAGAACGAGGAAGTAGAGTCTCTGATGACCTTTCTTGATCAGGCTGGTGGTGTTGTTGCTCCAGCTGAGGTTATCATTCAAGTGTACACCCAAGTATTTGTAGCTGGAGACCACTTCCACTGCAGATCCACCTATGTTCAGTGGGGCGTGGGTGTGTTTGTTCCTTCTGAAGTCCACAATCATCTCCTTTGTCTTCTTCACATTCATGTGAAGATTATTCTCTTTGCACCAGCTCTCCAGGTGTTCCACCTCCTGTCTGTAGCTGGACTCATCATTGTTTGTGATGCATCCCACCACCGCTGTATCATCTGCAAACTTAACAATATGACAGCCTGGATGTGTGGCTGTACAATCATATGTGAGCAGAGTGAACAGAAGAGGGCTCAGCACACATCCTTGAGGAGAGCCAGTGCTGAGGGTAATGGTGGAGGAGGAGAAGTTGTGGATCTTCACGGACTGTGGTCTGTTTGTTAAGAAGTCTAGTACCCAGTTACAAATGGAGGGGCTTAGTCCAAGTGTAGATAGTTTGTCTATCAGAGTTTGGGGGATCATGGTGTTGAAGGCAGATGTGAAGTCCACAAAGAGCATACGCACAAAATACATCCATAAAAACACATCCACTTTAAAGGGTTGCTGCCATTTTCTTTATTCACTGCCAGGCTGAAACATTGGCATGCACAAATCTTTGTTGCTTCTCTGATTCACTTGTAGCTTATTTTGTATCGTCTGACCTTCAGCCTAAACCTGTGAACCTCTGCTCCCATCAACCTTGCATCCATAGCTTTGAAGCTGCATATCAGACTGGTCTGCCCACCAGCTCCATCTCTGAGAAATAAGCATCTGAATTATTGTCTCGCATCTGTTCAGCCGGCTGCTTTTAATCCCAAATTAAAACCCTGGATTACTGAGATTGAGTCAAGAAAAGGAGAGTGAGTTTAAACAGAACAGGAAGGTTGCAATTTGACAGCACCATGTTTTATCAATAGCTTCAGTTTGAAGCAGGAAAATGAGAAAATAAACTATAAAGACCACATTGACAAATAGGAACTTGTTCTCTGAATGGATTTTATGCCACAAAACAGCACAACTACAAAAAATAGCCAATGTAAAATTTGGTATATTAGAAAGTAAATAGGCAAACTGTACATTTATGAAAAATTCTGCAGTAATTGCATAAAACCAAGGCCTGTTGGTGACACAGTTTATTTTTATTTTTGCAAAGAATTGGGTCCATGTTTGAATCCATGTATTTTCGTTTCTTATATTGTGTACTGTAGTTTGTTTCCTTTATCACTCTTTAATAAGTTTCACTACTTGTGTCAACTTTTAGTATAGACGTACCACTTTCTTCAAAACCAAACCAGAGACTGTATGTAGACTGTATCCACATTAACAAGAGGCTAAACAAAAACTAAAAATGGTATTAGCATTTTTCTATTTTTTTTCCAATATAGATGTCCTTTATACTCTCAACAATATCTTTATTAATGACTGCTGGAATCAACAAGCCAAGGTGGACAGTAATGTTTTATCATGTTTATGTTAATTTTCTGGACAAACTTTAATGAAACCTGCAGAAACCAATCACTGAATGCACATCAACATCTAATTTTCTTTTTGATTGAAGCTGATTCAAGAAGGCTTTCAGAGCTGACCTTAATAAACATAAAATGGCACTGCATCAATCAGTTTTACAGACATTTACTTTATTTGGTGAGTTAGAAGTTGAGACAGCTCCTCAACACACACAAAAAATATTCAAAAAAACATCATTAGATATTTGGAGTCAACGCCATCTGTTAGCAAAATATATTTTGACCCATCCAAACGTCCATTATCTTTACCCCCTACTTCCTTTTTGGGTCGAAGGGGTCACTGGTTCCCATATACAGTACAGCAGTCACATGTGCAAGAGGTGGAGGATATCCTGGACAGGTCTCCAGTCAATCACAGGGACACATGAGACAAACAAGACAAATGTCAATAAAAACCTTTAGAATGTAATTATCCATCCATCCATCCATTATCTTTTACCCGCTTCTTCCATTTTTGGGTCACTGGGTTCACCGGTGCCCATGTCCAGCAATCACTGTATGCGGGGCAGGGTACATTCTGGACGGGTCGCAAGTCCATCACAGGGCAGAATGTAATTATGTTAATTTGTATATATGTATAAACTGATTGACTTTTGGAGTAATTCCTATTCAAGATAGCTGACACAGCCAATTAAAATTCATTGATGCAGAAATTATCTTTAACTCAATCAAATGTTACAGACCATGAGCTAAATATTCTTGTGGTAGTAGCTTTGAGTCATTTATACCAAACACTCTGAGATTGGCTTCTTGATATTGCATTAAAATGAGAATAATTTTATTTTCATGGGTTGATCAATACTGCAAAAAAAAAAAAAAAATTATCACAAGATGATTTTAGACTTTTAGTTCAAAACAGTGTTGCACTTAATTAGTGTATTCCTTTACTGTGTTTTGAAAAAAATAAGTTTGTTTGTTTTCTGCATAGAGCAAATAAAGGTGTTTTATATTACAGAGAGCAGGTTTAAGGTTTAAATTTGAAGTAAATGCACGTATTAGCCAAATTTACTTTAAAATGTGTATTTATGACAAAACTATTAATTTATTTTAAGTTTTAAAAGTTTCAAAGTCAAAATAAAAGTTGCTTTATTTCTCATTTTCACCACATGTGGAACAGCACTGTGTACACAGGGTCCCACTTACATCCAACAGAAGTATAAATGGTAAAGAAAAACAGTAATAAGATCCAGGATATGAACTAAGAAAAACATTAAACTAAAAATGCACTAAGCACTAGTAATACAAAAACAATATGCTGAACAGCAGCACAAATATGAGTCTGTGTGAGCAGATGAGTAGCAGCATGACTAAATCAGCAGCATGAGATCAGCAGCATGGATAATCAGCAGCACATATCAACAATCAAGTGGCATTACAGTGATTATTTCACAGTGATTATTCTGGTTAGAGATTCATGAGTCTAACAACTTCAGGGTAGAAGCTGTTCCTCAGTCTTGTGGTTCTACACTTAATGCTCTTCAACCTCATTCCTAAAGGGAGTGGGGAAAAAAGTGTGTGTGCTGGGTGAGTGGGGTCCTTCATGATGCAGGTGGCCCTCTTCCTGCATCTGGAGGTGTAAATGTCTGTGATGGTGGGGAGACTGAATCCAACATCTTCTGTGCAGCCTTCACCACTCTCTGCAGAGCTTTTCTTTCTGCAGCTGTGCAGCCTCCATGCCACACGTTGATGCTGGAGCACATGATGCTCTCCACTGCACACCTGTAGAAGGAGGTGAGGACTGAGCTTCTCAGACCAGCTCGTCTCAGCCGCCTGAGGAAGTAGATTCAAGATTTATCTTTAAACCTCACCCTGCCCCTCTCGGCAAGCTCCCCTGTGCTCTTGAGACTGCACAAATTATAACCAATTACTGTATGTCTTTCGATAAAACATGCATCACTGAAATTATTATTCACATTACATTTTTTGTCATTTCCACAGGAAATAAAACTACATTTTGAGCCATCCAGTTTATGTTCTGACTACAAAAAGTTATCCCAGAATTAAAAGCGAATAAATCAATTTATCCATCCATCCATTATCTTTTCGTGCTACTTCCTTTTCAGGTCACGGAGGTTTACTAGAGTTCATATCCAGCAGTCACTGTGCGAGAGGTGGGGGTCACCCTGGACAGGTCTCCAGTCCATCACAAGTACAAATAGAGACAAACAACCATTCACTCTCTCGCTCACACCTAGGGACAATTTAGAGTTACCAATCAGCCTAACATGCAATGAGTCAAATCTGATTACTTGAAATAGTTACCCAATAACTCCATACACTGTAAACTCGTGAGCAAGACTGGCAGTCAAATCAAGACACAGGTTTCCCTTCTGCACAGTTTCTATCTTATTGACAGATGGATTTCAAAGACTCACAGAGAAAGTATGGTCAGGATAGAGCTTATCTGCCCTCGTCCTCAGCAGCTTGTAAAACATTGCAGGAACAAGTGCAATCTCTGTGGTGATAGATTACAGGCCTGGTGTTAGCTCAGCACTCGTGTTAGCCAAGCAAGACAATGAGATTTCTCTCAGGCGCATCGTGGATGCCTCGCACACAAAACACTCACCTTTAAAACTGTCTCATAATAAACATAGAGGCATATTGTAGATTGTCTTGTTAGGGGGGTAACAACACGAGGTATTACTGGGAATTCTTGTCCATTTTGCCATTTTTCTGTCCTCATTCATGCACTGAAAGTTGGTTTTGAGATATTTTTTTAGTATGATTAAAAAAAAAGTTTCTTATGATCATCTGGGCTGTTGAACTCAAGGCAGGGCTAGTCTTACGTTTATACAAGAACATTTTACTTATGTTTTTATTTTGCATAGGAACATGACAATCATTTTGTAATAGGAGGAGTTTGTGTACCATTTAATGAGTGAGTTTACCTCATGCACATTGGTCTATCTGAAGGTAAAGTCTTGTATAAAAAACACATTTTAATTTATTACAAACATTACCGTTTTAACCTAAACATGCTGTGTGATACATTAATGTTGGGTTTTGAATTCTCTTGATTTCACACATCTTAAAACTTGTCTTTGTGAAATGCATTGTTTCACAAATTGATAAATTTGTCCATTTTTATTGCTTTGCTTTTTTTATCACCAAACCATGTAATACATGCTTTATTAATATATCAGAAATTATATTAACTTTAGATAAAAATAAATGAATAAATAAATAAAAGAAAAAGTTAGGCACTGGCAGTTAAAAAATAAATTATTGCAGGAAATTAAACAATTAAAAACGATTGATCTAGGCTTGCAGGTTTAGTAATAACAACTAAATTGTTACTTCAAAGTCTTTTAAATGTAGCATTTACTGAATCACACTTTATTATTTGCCTAGATAGCTAAAATTAAGCACCTTGGTCAATGCAATGTATTGTAGGAAGGTGCTATACAAATACACTTTGTTATTATTATTATTAAGTATGTGCATAATGCAGCGACAGGTAAAACCATTATTGACGGCACTGATGGAGCAAATGTTGTCATCAGCATTGCATGTAAAACAAACTGTTTCCAAAGTGCATGTCAACTGAGATGCTTCTCCTGAACTGGTGGATGAGGCTCAAGCAGAGGAGTTCAATGATTCCGTAGTCTTGTTGATAAGTGACTAAAGGATTGGGGGTCAGAAGATAAATGGATGGTCCACAATTTTTTACATTTTTCTGCTTCGTCATCAAGAAGAAAGAATTTAGACAAATGTCAAAGTTGATTTACTGGTCTGTTGATGCTTCAATCCTCACCTTTGGTCATGAGGTATGGATTTTGTCTGAAACGACAAGAACCCAAATGCAAGAGTTTAAAACAAGTTTCCTCCAAAGTGGGACCTGTCTCAAACTCAGAGAAATGCTGAAAGAGAATCACAAAGTAGAGCTGCTACTCCACAATGAAATGACTCTTCTGAGGTGGGTTGATGCCTTTGCACCTCCACCAGCAGGATTTTCAGATATGTTCAACATTGGGGAGAAAAGAGTCAGACCCAGAACCTGGTGGACAAGTCATGCATCTTCTTTAGTCTGGGAACACTTTGGGATGCCCAGGAGGAACTGGGGAGGGTTGTGGTGAGACGAATGTCTGGGTTTCCCTCCTGGATCTGTTGCACATGCAGTCTGATTACCAGAAAATAAACACATTGAATAAATAAACAAAGTCCCATGTTTATATAGGAATTTTTTAAGTCCCTGTAAAGTATTTAGTCTGTCTTGTGTGTTCTGTATTTTTTTAAGTAAACGAGCAGCATTTTCCATGACTTGTCTTAAAGATCCACTGACATGATTTTTCTACTATTCATCAAATTGCTCAAATTTTTTATCATTTAAATATGTTCGTTTTTGCGAACAAAATGATAAATCACTTTAATTTTGCTTTAAAAGTGATTTTGAACTTCAAGCCATGTTTAATCATGGGAAATCCGATTACACACGAACGCACCATCTGTGACGTAGTGTGCAGAGTGAGAGGCAGAGCTCTGGGCTTGTCACAGTGCGCGCGTGTGAGCAGCTCGACATGAAGGTAAGTCTGATACAGCATCAGACCTAAATTAGATCCTGTTGTTTCTTGTTCCATCACCCAAACTATTTTCTGCTTCCCAAAATGAAGACAAATAGCTCAAATCTTCACATAGATTGCTAAATTCATCGGGTTTTAAAATGTCCGCTATTAAAGAGACCAGAGCCCTCTGCCTCACACTACGTCACAGATGGTGCGTTCGTGTGTAATCGGATTTCCCATGATTAAACACGGCTTGAAGTTCAAAATCACTTTTAAAGCAAAATTAAAGTGATTTATCATTTTGTTTGCAAAAACGAACATATTTAAATGATACATATACATACATATACATATATATATACATATATATACATATACATATATACATATACATATACATACATATAC
>JBBPBX010028040.1:784-36852 GCA_038048925.1 Garcialebias charrua
CCTAACACGTGTTTAAAACTCGTCAGATAAATCAGGACTTTTACCACATGATGATGGCAACCAGGTGCATGATGGCTTCGTTCAAGCTGTCAAAGAACTCCCTGAGGAGCTGACCCTGTTCCTTCATGTTGCCAATTATCAGACCAAAGCACATGGAGAAGACCACCAACCCAAGGGCATTGGGCCCGTTCACCTGACCTGGCACTGGGATAACTTCTTCCCTGGTGATCTCCATGACCTCCTGGGTGGCGTTGGTGGAGTTTGAGATGGTTTCGTTCACTGTGATCGTCACGTGAACCGTTCGCTTCTCGTATTTGGTTTTAAACTGTGGAAGCCAAAAAAGTTAGACGGTTACTAATTTAAAACAACTGAAACACTTCTATGCTGATCTAAACTTGAAGAATTGTTTAAAAATATTTCTTCAGATATCACTGAACTGTGAGGGAACATATTCTTTTTCAGGACTTCAGGTGGTTCTGGTTAGTCATTAGATGTGAAAGGTTCAGTTTAAACATGTTTTAGCAGACTTGCTGTAATGGTCTTCTAATGTTTGTAGGTTGGTGGTAAAGCTCACCTGCTGCGTGCATGCCTGGACCAGGTTTGGTGGAAACATGTTTCTGAAATAAGGAAACCGTGATTCAGAGATGAAGTTAAGGATTCAAGGATTTAAGGATTTTTATTGTCATACCAGCTCATATTTACATGTTTATGGTACGAAATTCGGACTCAGGTCCCAGATGAAGAAGCCTAACGATTAACAAATTAATATATTGCAGCTCGAGTTCAGCAGTCTGACAGCTGCAGGGAAGAAACTGTTTCTGAGCCTTGTGGTCTTGTGCTGAATGCTCCTCAGCCACCAGTTTGCGAGGAAGGGCTGGAACAGAATGTGCAGGATGAGTGGAGTCCTTCATGATGGGGAGCACCCTCCCCCTGTATTGTGATGTGTAGAGGCCTGAGGTGGTGGGAAGGCTGCTCCCACAGTCTTCTGTGCAGCATTAACCACCCTCTGCAGGCAGCAGCAGTGTAGATGCCATGCCACACAATGGTGCAGGTGCAGAGAACGCTCTCCACCACACAGCAATAGAAGCTCTTCAGAACAGAGCTCCCAAGTCCAGCTCTTCACAGCTTCCTGAGGAAGTAGAGATGCTGGTGAGTCTTCTTGAACAGACAGGAAGTGTTGGTTCTCCAGGTAAGGTCACTGGATGTATGCACCCCCAAGTACCTGTAGCAGGACACCACCTCCACAGCTGCTCCTCCGATGTGTAGGGGATGAAAAGGATCCTTGTCCCTTCTAAAATCCACCACCATCCCCTTCTTCACACTGATGCAGAGATTATTGTCTCTGCATCATTGCACCAGGTGTTCTACCTCATCTCTGTATTTGGACTCTTTATTGTTCGTGAAGCGTCCCACTATTGCTGTGTCGTCCGCAAACTTCCCTATATGGCAGCTGGGGTGTCTAGCCGAGCAGTCCTATGTCAGCAGAGTGAACAGGAGGGGGCTCAGCACACAGCCCTGGGAGGTTGAAGTCAAACTTACTGATCATTAGGGGACGTGCCACTGGACTGGTGGACTGGGGTGGTGGTTCTCCTCTTCAAAAAGGAGGACCGGAAGTTGAGTTCAAACTGTAGGGGCATCACTCTCCTTAGCCTCCCTGGTAAGGTCTATTCAGGGGAGAAGCAAGTCCGATTATTGGTCAAACCTTAGATCAAAGAGGAACAATCTGTCCTGGACATGGAACACTGTATCAGCACTTTACCCTCACTGGGGTCCTTAAGGGGTCATGGGAGTCTGCCCATCCAGTCTACATGTGTTTTGTGAATTTGGAGAAAGCATTCGACCATTCCTCAAGGTACACTGTGGGGGGTGCTCTGTTGAGTATGGGATTGGGGGTCCATTGCTACAGGCTATTCAGTTCCTATACAAGCGGTGCAGTGCATAGCTAGCAGTAAGTCAGACCCCTTCAGGGTGGGAGTTGGACTCAGCCAGGGCTACCCATTGTCACCAATTCTGTTCATAACTTTTATGGATGGAATTTGTCAATGCAGCCAGACGGAGGGAGTCTGGTTTGGTGGCCTCAGGGTTCAGTCTATGCTGTTTGTGGATGATGTGGTGCTTTTGGCATCTTCTGTGATCTCCAGCTCTCACTGGAGTGGTTCGCAGCAAAGTGTGAAGCAACTGGGATGAGAATCAACACCTCCAAATCTGAGGGCATGGTACACAGTCAGGGGGTGGACTCTGGGTCAAGACAGAGGTTCTGCCTCAAGTAGAGGACTTCAAGTATCTCTGGTTTTGAACAATGGAATGTGAGATCAACAGGTGGACCAGTGCAGCTTCTGCAGCATTGTGGACTCTGAGCTGGCCCATTGTGGTGAAGAGAGAGCTGGCTGAAAGGCAAAGCTCTCTTTACTGGTCGGTCTATGTTCCTATTTGCAGACTCTTTGCAGACGATACAGTGGTGGTGGGATGCATCACAAACAACGATGTGTCCAGTTACAAGCTGGAGAACTGGTACAGGAAGATCAACCTTCACATCAATGTGAAGAAGACAAAGGAGATGGTCGTGGACTTCAGAAGGAACAAGCACACACCCCCCCCCCCGAACATAGGAGGATCTGGGGTGGAAGTGGTCTCCAGCTACAAGTACTTGGGTGTAAACCTGAATGACAACCTCAGCTGGAGCAACAACACCACCAGCCTGATCAAGAAAGGTCATCAGAGACTCTACTTCCTCAGACGGCTGAGACGAGCTGGTCTGAGAAGCTCAGTCCTCACCTCCTTCTACAGGTGTGCAGTGGAGAGCATCCTGTGCTCCAGCATCAACGTGTGGCATGGAGGCTGCACAGCTGCAGAAAGAAAAGCTCTGCAGAGAGTGGTGAAGGCTGCACAGAAGATGTTGGAGTCAGTCTCCCCACCATCACAGACATCTACACCTCCAGATGCAGGAAGAGAGTCACCTGCCTCATTCTCACCCAGCACACACACTTTCTTTCCTGCTCCCCTCAGGCAGGAGGTTGAGGAGCATTAAGTCTAGAACCACAAGACTGAGGAACAGCTTCTACCCTGAGGCTGTTAGACTCATGAATCTCTAAACAGGATAATCACTGTGAAAAAACACTTTAATGCCACTTGATTGTTGATATGTGCTGCTGATTATCCATGTTGCTGACTTTATGTTGTACACTTATTTCATGCCGCTGTGTTCATTCGTACTCATCTGCTCACACAGACTCATGTTCATGCTGCTGTTGTTCGAAGTATTGTTTTTGTACTACTAGTGCTTAGTGTTTTTCTTAGTTCATATATTAGATCTTATTACTGTTTTTCTTTACAATTTATATGTTTTGTTGGATATAACTGGGACCCTGTGCACACAATTTCATTCCACCACATGACAAATAAAGAAACTCTGATTTTGATTACCCTCATGGATGGATAATGGATGGATGGATGGAAGTGAACTTTATAAAAGGTTGGTTTTTATTTTGAGACCACCTGATCAGGTCTAAGAAGGCATCGGCAGGGCTGACTTGTTCAATGTGCCTCTGCTTTCCGAACTCCTCCTTGGAGCCTTTTCCTGGGTGGATGATGAGGACGATGAGGATCCCGATGAAGACGGCGATCACCGTGGTGGTCATGTAGTAAATCACGGCTCTCATACCCATCTTTCCTGAGGCCTTGCTGTCCAAAGCTGCCATCCCTGATGAACAGTAAAGTATTTATTTAAATTCACAGGAAGACTTTTTTGTTGTGTATTTCTAAGTAAACAGCTTATTTCATCTTCGTGTTTCACCATGAACTTGAAACAACAGCTGCTAAACTACTTGCTCCTCTTAGGATCTTTCAGTCTGCGTTGCCTCAGACAAATCAATCCTCCCTCAGTTCTTTTCCACTGATTAACTCCTCCTCACATGAATACCATGCAACAAAAAAACATTTAGGTTTACTTCATTCTGTTCTCACCTACAAACATTCACCATTCAAACCCTTCAGCGACTTCGATGATCTGCTTATTTACAGCTGATTCTTCTGAACCAACATTCCCTCCACAAGAATATTTTCATGACAGGATCATTCTCCCACAGGAATCTTTAACAAAATCTGTCCCCAGGACAATTTTCCTTTTTAAACTGAGTTGTCTGAGCTCAACGCCTTGAGGCCTGCAGACCCAGAAGGTCTAGATCTAAGGAAGCATCGTGTATGCATTGGCAGATATTTTTGAAGCAACATAAATCAAAAAAGGCGTTCAATACAGGATCAACTGGACTTTATTTGTTGCAGAAAACGTTTTGACTTCTGTCCAGAAGTCTTTTTCAATTCTGAATGAATGGAAGCTGTGTGAACGAGAAGTTTTATACAGCAACATAAAAGTTTTTAAATATTTTCTTTCATTTCTTTAAATAAACAACAACCTGAATGCATTTTCACATCAGTAAAGCAAATGATTTTCTGTTAAATTACGATTGTTTGACACAACTAAACCAGAATCTGAAGTTTACCAGAGAAATATTCTGAGCTCTGCTCAGAAACGTTTCACCTGTGATCAGACTGGACACGAGCAGAGGCAGAACCAGCATCTGGAGCATCCTCATCAGAACCTCCCCAGGAAACGAGAAGTACTTCACCTCCTGGTACGTCATCTTGTAGGGCCGCAGAGCGAAGCCCAGGATGACTCCTGCAGAGAAACCAGCCATGATGATTCTCTGCCGGATCAGAGTCTGACCTGAGGGTTGTCTGAGACCCACCGGCCACCACGGCTCCGACCGTGAAGAGGACAAAGGCGTTCTTCTTCAGGAAGGCCTGGACGTTCTCCTTGGAGATCTCCTCCACTTTCCTCTTGGCCTTCATGGTCCGGATGTGGATTCCCTCTCTGAGGCGCTGCATCCTGTCAGAAAACAGTTTATAAGAAAACTCACTGATTGTTTAATTAAAGGCAGCACAGTGGAGCAGTTGGTAGAGCTGCCGCCTCTCAGGGAGCAGGTCGCAGGTCCAAGTTCCCGCCCTGGAGCTTTCTGGGTGGAGTTTGCATGTTCTCGCCATGCTGTGTGGGTTTCCTCCAGGTACTCTGGTTTCCTCCCACAGACTGAAAACGTGCATGTTAGGCTGATTGGTAACTCTAATTGTCCCTAGGTGTGAGAGAGAAAGTGAATGGTTGTTTGTCTCTCTGTGTCCCTGTGATGGACTGGAGTCCTGCCCAGGGTGTCCACCTCTCTCACAGTGACTGCTGGCAGGGCTGGAGTGGGACTCATTTTAAGCCCTGGGGTTTCATGCCTCAGAGTTACCCTCTTTAGATCACAACCTATTATTATTAAAAGCATGTAATTATAACCTAAAATGAGAGGCAATTTTAGAATATCAAAGTCAAAAGTCAAAGTCAACTTTATTGTCAAAACTGCAATATGTACAGGACATACACAGGATTGAAATTGCATTTCTCTCTGTCCCTCGGTGCAACAGTAAACATTTAAACACTAAAACACTAAAACATTTAATAAACATAAGCATAAAATGAAATAATAAAAGTGTAATACTGTCCTGAGTTTTTGCATAGTAGTTTTTGCATAGTAGTAGTATGAAAGTATGAAAAGTTACACCAACACTAAAACACTAAACATTTAATAAACATAAGCATAAAATGAAATAACAAAAGTGTAATACTGTCCTGAGTTTTTTGCATAGTAGTATAAAAGTGTAAAAAGTATATCTATAAAATAAAATGAAAGTTCTGGCATTGACATTTGTAATAGAGTGACAAAGCAGCATATGAAGTTTATGTACACAGTATATGTATGAGGTAGTTGATGATGATGATAAATTTTATTTCAGACAGACATTTCACCACAAAACATAATACTGAATACTTTCATGTTTCCAAGTATAGATACAATCTTAATATCAAATAAACATACCCAATTTTTATATGCTAATATACATTTGTTTCTTTTCCTTTCCTCTAATGGTGACTGTGAGTCTGAAAAGGAGTATGATGAAGTTTAACTTATATTATCATACCCCTTATCCATTCAATAATTCATAGGATAAATAGTCTTCCTGTTGCCTGTATCCCTTCCAGAAAAAAAAGAAGTAATATTAATTTTAATAATTAAAAAAATAAAATAAAAAATAAAAACAGTATTTTCTGGACTAGATGAAAGTATCTACATATACCTACTCACGTAGATATACATACACATCTACCTGCATAAATACATAGATAACATTTCCTTATTTACACATCCACATATATTTACACACATATACACAGATCAGCACCCAATTGTCCAAATCATCCTCAGTTCTATCATTACCATCCAATTTCTCACCCTTGATCATCCTTATACTTTTGAATAATAATCATTTTTAGTCTTTTCTTAAAATACCTCATGCTTGGACTTTGCTTCAACTCTTTGGTGAGTTTATTCCAAATCCTCACTCCAATGACCGAAATGCACATTCTTTTCATTGTTGTTCTCACCTTCAAAGTTCTGAAATTCAGGTTTTCTCTATAGTTATATCTCCCGACTTTGTCAGTAAATAAATTTTGTATATTTTCTGGTAATAGTTTGTTTCTAACTTTATACATAAATTGTGCAGTTTGAAACTCTATCAAATCTTGGAATTTAATAAAATTAGAATCAATAAATAAATTGTTAGTATGACAATAAAAATCAACCTTATGAACTAATCGAATGGCTCTTTTCTGTAATGTGCATAATGGTTGGAGCGAGGTTTTGTAAGTGTTGCCCCAAACTTCCACACAGTAATTTAGATATGGCAAAATAAGTGAGCAGTAAATAATATGAAGAGCAGAATAATTTAAAAATTTTCTAGCATTAGAGAGAACAGCTACACTTCTTGCTATTTTAGATTGAACATACTTAATATGAGGTTTCCAACAGATCTTATTATGAATCAATACTCCCAAAAACCGAATTTCCGTCACTTTCTCCAATATCACATTATCAATTTTTATTTGTGACTCACTATGCCCGTTACAATTCCCGAATAACATAAACTTGGTTTTATCTAAATTTAGAGATAATTTATTAATATCAAACCACTTTTTCAATTTACATAACTCTAAATTAATTTCTATCAAAAGCTGCCGTAAATTTTCACCTGTACAAAAAATATTTGTGTCATCTGCAAATAAAACAAAAGTAAACAATTTAGAGACCTTACATATGTCATTTATGTATAAATTAAACAACTTTGGCCCCAATACTGAACCCTGTGGGACACCACAAACAATGTCCAAGCACGAGGACTGGAAATCACCTATTTGCACAAATTGTTGCCTGTTACTAAGATAATTTTTCAACCAGTGCAAAACTACTCCTCTCAAACCATAGCACTCTAGTTTCTTAATTAGTATTTCATGATCAATTGTGTCAAATGCTTTTTTTAGGTCGATAAATATCCCAACAGCTGGTTTCTTTTTGTCTAGTGCATTGGTCACTTCTTCTATTAATTGAATAACTGCCATTGCTGTAGATCTCTGTGACCTAAATCCATACTGATTCTCTGAGAGTAGATTGTATTTATTAACAAATTTATCCAATCTAGTAACGAATATCTTTTCCAAAATTTTGGAGAACTGTGGAAGTAATGATACAGGTCTGTAATTTGTGAAATGATGTCTATTTCCAGATTTATATATTGGGATGACTTTTGCCATTTTCATTTTTTGTGGAAATATACCTGTTTGAATTGACAGATTACAAATATATGTTAGTGGCTGAATAATTTCCTCAATCACCTTCTTTATTATTATTATATCAATGCCATCACAGTCAGTTGACCTTTTATTTTTACATTTATTAACTATGTCTATAATTTCTTTACCTTCCACTGCTGAGATAAACATGGAATCTGGATTTCTACTAATTAAATTGTCATTTAGTGTTTCATTTACTGTGGCTTGCGGAATTTCATCAGCCAATTTAGGCCCCACACTAACAAAATATTTATTGAAATGATGAACTATCTCTTCTATATTATTAAAGTGTTTATCATTTTTTGTAAAGTGTTGAGGAAAGGTAGTATGCCAGGATGTTTTTCTAATGACACTATTTAAAATATTCCAGATACCTTTAATATTACTTTTATTTCTCTCCATCTGTTTGCTATAATAATCTTGTTTTGATGTCCGTAAGATAGTGGTTAATTTATTCTTATATTTCTTGTATTTATTTTCAGCCTCAATTGATCTATGCTTTATAAAGTCTCTGTATAGTTTGTTCTTTTTCTTACAGGCATTTTGTAGTCCCTTTGTGATCCATGGAGTTTCTGAGTATTTATTTTTATGAATAAACTTTATAATGGGACAATTTTTATCATATAATGATTTAAAAATATTGAGAAAATTATCATATGCTTTATCCATTTCAAATGTTTTCAATACAGACTCCCAATTTTGTTTAGATAAGTCATCTTTAAATGCTTTTATAGATTCTTCAGTTCTTAATCTTTTAGATATTGGATTATTCTTGCACTTTTCTTTCCTGTGGCAGTTGTCACAAACAACAAAAACAGGTAAATGATCACTTATATCATTAACTAATAATCCACTTATTGTATTATTATGTATCACATTTGTAAAAATATTATCTATTAATGTTGCGCTGCCAGATGTGATTCTGGTAGGTCTTGTAATTTGAGGGAAAAGGCTCAGACTGCATGTAGTATTAATAAACTCTTCGGTCGATTTGTGATTGTTTACATTCAGCAGATCAATATTGAAGTCCCCACAGATAAAATAGTTCTTTGTTGTCGTATTTGTATAGGTTTTCTCAAACCATTCTGTAAATAGGTCCATATTAGAACCAGGAGTCCTATATATGCAGCTTACAATTACATTTTTATTTTTTTCCATATATATTTCAACTGTTATGCACTCAAAGTGATCCTTAACCACATTAGACATGTTTTCATTTATACTATATCTAAGACTGCTGTTCACATATACAGCTACTCCTCCACCAATTTTTCCCTCTCTATTAATATAATTAAATTCATAACCATCTAGTTCAAAATCAGCTCTCTTCTCATAATTAAGCCAGGTTTCAGAGATTGTTATGACACTGAAAGGTTGATTAAACTGGCTTAAACAATCTTTGATGTGGCAAAAATTTGCATATAAGCTTCTACTATTAAAATGTATTATGGAAAATTTGTTGTCTGCTTTAACTGTCAAATTATATTGATGAGTAGAGTAGTAGCGACAGTTGTTCATAATGTTATAGAAAAAGTTATTTTCAGGATCCAAGTCATTTTCCTTGTCTTGGCTTTTATATTCGGTGTAGTCAAATGTTCTCAGTTCCAGACCATCAACATTGCTCTTTAGAGGTGTTTCTGTTTTGTCCATAGTTGATGAAGCCAACGTATTATATAACTGAGACATGGAAAGTGAGTGTCATTTGCAATCACCTGATTTCCCAATCTTCAATCAACGCATTCAGTTGTATTTATCCAGTTCAGCGATGTCCCGCACAGCCAGAATCTTTGCCTCTTCCGGAGCTCCATTTAATTTAATAAAGACCTTACAATTTGTTGTCCATGTTGACTGGATCTTTTTCTGCTTTCTTAGAAACCGGGCCTTTCTGGCAATATCAGCATTCTTCTTGGTCAAATGTTCATTAATATATACATCGGATCCTTTCAACAATCTGCCTTGTTTTAACAAGGCAAACTTGTATTTCCTATTTGTGAATCTCATGATAATGGCAGGTTTATCTTCTTTCTCCCTTCTTGGAAGCTGATGGCATGCTTCCACAGTGTCACAATCCATTTTTATTCCCTTGGTCCGGAGAAAAGAAGCCACTTGTTTCTCTATGACATCAAACATTTCAACTGATGGTTCACCAACAGGACTGGGTGCAGCCGCTGCCTTTGCATACGAACAGGGCTTGACTTTAAATCCAGTGATGATCACATCATTTATCCTATTGTTTTGCTCCAAATCAGCTACTCGGTTCTCCAAGACCGCAATCCTTTTGTCCTTTTCCTCATTAAGAAGTCTCAACGACTTCACTTCTTTTACCAAGTCCAGAATGTTTTTTTGATGGAGCCGTATGGCTGCCACTTCCTCAGAAAGAAAGTCCAAGGATTTCTTAATGTCATCAAGATCCTCCGATGCATGAATCTTCTTAGGTCCCATTCTTTTACAATTATTCTATAGTCTTGATGTTTGCTTGCTTAGTTTCTTTTTAAATCATATTTACAAGAAAAAGGTACCCACTAAACCAGCCAAAATAAGCCACATCATCACAAGTAAAATTCCTACCAGTAAAGTTAAACGAGAAAGTCCTACCAGTCACTTTGACTAGCCAGTCTGGGCCTTGTATATCCTACACAAGGTAGCATGTGCCTGGTGAGGCCTGGTGGAGCCTAGGCCCGATGAAACCAAGGCCAGATCAAGGCCAGATGGAACCTGGGGCAGACAGGGCCTTGTGGTGGCTGGGCTTGGAAGTAGATGAGCCTGGCAGAGCTGGAGCCTGCTGAAGCCTGGGCCTGGTGGTGACAAGGCCCGATGGAGCCTGATCCTAGTGGAGGCTAGGCCTAGCCTAGGAGTGGTAGCTGTTAGTGGATCCAAAGCTCAGCTGCTGCTCTGCTGCTCAGCTGCTGCTCTGCTGCTGCTCTGCTGCTCTGCTGCTGCTCTGCTGCTCTGCTGCTGCTCTGCTGCTCTGCTGCTGCTCTGCTGCTCTGCTGCTGCTCTGCTGCTCTGCAGTAGTATAAAAGTCTATAAAATAAAATGAAAGTTCTGGCATTGACATTTGTAATAGAGTGACAAAGCAGCATATGAAGTTTATGTACACAGTATATGTATGAGGTAGTTGATATTGGTATAGAGGTAAAGTGGCATATGCAATAAGGCTAGTAAAAAATATATATTACCAGCAGTAGTGTAGATATAAAAAGTAGTGTAAATGTAAACAGTAGTAATAAATGTAAACAGTAGTATTGAATGAAACAGTAGTAATAAATGTAAACAGTGAATGTAAACAGTAGTATGACTATAGGCAGTAATGTAATACAAACATTAGTGCAAATATAAGAAGTAGTGTGTGCCCTTTTAATATGCCCTTTATGGGTGCTTAGCGCCTAGTTCTGAATGTGTGGAGTGGGGAGAGGACACTAGTGGGGGGGAGGGTGTCTGGGGCTCCTCCCCTGTACATTTTTGAATATGTACGACTTACGGCGGTCTCGACCTACGGAATTCCGACTTTACGAACGAGCTCCGTTGAAAAGCATTGCATCAAGTTATGGCATAGAAGCGACTTTACGGCAGAAATACGGTACCTGAAATCATCATGATGGCGGAAATTTACATGAGGGGAGGGAAGGGAGAGCGGTGGGGTGGTGGCGGGTGGTGGCGGGAGGTGGGAGGGGGGTTACCTTCGGGGAGAGAGTGGGAGGGCGGGCGTACCTTTGCGTCATGACAATGGAAAATTACAGTAGCGGAAGGTTACAGGCGTACTGTAACCCCCCAAAGGACAAAGGAGGAGTGATACAGAATCAGTACAGTATTTAAGGTAACAGCGCGAGACGAGCATCATGGTTAGTTTGGCGAACAGAGAGAGATACAGTAGCGATTTTTTGAGAGAGTTTGGTAGTAGCTAACACGAGTGTGCTAACTTTACGATGGCCCCAAAGAGAGGAAAGCAGTCTTCGGATGGGAGCGCAGCAAAGAAACGCAAAGCTTTTGGAGGTAAAATTTGAGATTTTAAAATGTGCCGATAAGGGAGAAACGCTGACTTGAGTTGGCGCGTTCCACAGTCGGGACAATAATAGCTGATAGAGCTTGAATCCTGGAGCATGTGAGAGGGTCAGCGCCGATGAAATCAACCTTAAAAATTTTTTTTAAAGGTCCGGTCTTATTGTGGAAATGGAACGTTTGTTGATTTTATGGTTGGAAGATCAAAATCAACGTCATGTACCGGTTAGCTTGTCAGTGATCCAGGCAAAAGCGAGACGGATCTATGAGACTTTAAAAGCCGAGAAGGGGGCGGGCAACGAGGCAGAGGAGTTTACTGCCTCTCGTGGATGGTTTAATCGTTTTAAGGAGAGAGCAAACTTCCACAACATCAAAATCCAAGGTAAGCATGTGTTTCATTTCTCTTTTTATTACAGTTATGTTACATCAGCTTTATTACAGTCTTACATCAGCTTAATCTTGTCATGTGTGTGTTCATTTCAACAAGGTGAGGCCGCCAGTGGGGATGTCAATGCAGCACGTGACTTCCCAGACACACTGGCTGCAATAATCACTGAAGGGGGTTACACAGCGCAGCAGGTCTTCACTGTTGATGAGACAGGACTCTTCTGGAAACGTTTACTAGACAGAACCTACATCGCCAAGGAGGAAAGAACAGGTCCAGGTCACAAAGTGGGTGAATTAAGAATAGAAGTATTAATGTTTTTCTGACTAAATGTTTATCAATTTTTATGTTAAGCTTAATTCAACACTTGTGAGAAAACACATTTTAGTTTAGTGTCATTAAAGCCTTGAAGAGGGGGGGGTTTGTGCAGTCTTACTTCAAAGGCCCGGAATTTCTTGGAGGATGGGCCCGTCCTTCTCTGAAAAGCCATAAGGTCTTTTGATGAATGAATGCATATCACCCATCTCACTTCAAGCCTTGCAGTTCTTCTGAAAGGGAGTTAGGCAAATAATGTGTTTCCATGTATCTCACAGCCAAGTTTGTAAGATGTTGATGAGCACAGCTCAGCAATTAAGGGCAAACTGACCTTGTAGCTGATAGATGAAACAGAAATCTTTTGGCAGTGCCTGGCACTGCTTTGAAAAACAAAGTTTGATTGAAAACATGTTTGATGGGAGTGAGTGAAGTCATGTACTCCACAAAGGTATAAATTAAGAAGCGCTCGGATAAACAATTTGAGGGTCTGCTGCGAGTCTTGATCAGACGTCGAAGCTGCATGATGTATTTTCCACGCCAAAACTGTGAGGCCCTTTCAGTTTTGTGTCAAGGTGAGGAATACTGTAATGAGTTACATCAATGCCTAAGTTTGTATGTTTTGTTAGTACTGTGGCGGATTTAAATGACACAATTATTTCTAGCAGGAAAACTGTTTGACTTGTATATCTGAAGAGATGTACAACTGTTTGTGTGTCTGAACATCTATGTTTTTACTTTTTTCTGTCACAAGACTTCTTTAATAAATATCCATTATTTTTAATTAAGTCTGTTTGTTTTCTTCCAAACCAGTGAGTGTGCCCACCTTTCACGAATATTTCATAGAACAGTGGGCAAAGAACGTTTGACGTTGCTCTTTGAGGGGAATGCTACTGGAGACTGTAAGCTTAAACCGCTCTTGGTGTACCAGTCCTTGAATCCCAAGGCCTTCAGGGGGATTGATAAAGCTCAGCTGCCAGTGTATTAGACCTCAGACAGAAAGGCATGGGTGACACTGGCTGTATTTTAGGACTGGTTCACCAAGCATTTTGAGACATATGTCCAACGGTTCTGCACCGCCAACAGCATTCCCTTCAAAGTCCTGCTGCTGTTGGACAATGCACATGGCCACCCTGCACATCTAGACGATCTTCACCCAGATGTGAAAGTGGTCTACTTACCTCCAAACACCACCTCACTCATCCAACCAATGGACCAAGGGGTCATCAGCACTTTCAAGGCATACTACCTCCAGAGAGTCATCCGTGATGCTTTGGAGGCTACTGAGAAAGACCAAGAACTCACCCTGAAAGCGTTCTGGAAGCAGTACAACATCCTGGATGCTGTACGGAACATTGGTCACTCCTAGGATCGGGTGAAACTGAGCAGCCTGAGTGGAGTGTGGAAGAAACTTTGTCCACAGTTTGTTCAAACTTCACCTGTGCTCCAGGAGTCAGTGACCAGTGTGATCCAGGACGTGGTGGAGATGAGCAGTTCACTGCACTTGGAGCTCGAGGAGGAGGATGTGACAGAGCTGCTGGCATCACAAGGAGATGAGTTTTCACCTGAATACCTCATGAAGCTGGAGAGGCACATCATCGAGGAGGAGGAAGAGCTAGTTACGCCAAGTCCTGAGGCCAAGAAATTCAGCAGGCAGGGCTTGGCTAAAGCTTTTAGGAGCCTGCAGGACACCATGGCCTTATTTGAGGCTCAGGATGCTGATGTGGAGAGGTACGCCAGGGTTGCCAGGGCGATGATGGACTCTGTGGCTTGCTACCAGCAGATCCTGGATGACAAAAAGAATGAGGCAGTGCAGAGCAGCATGATGAAGTACGTAAAGACGGTCTCAACAGCGCCTCCAGGATCTGCTCTAGCTGCAGAAGAAATGCCATCTACTTCTGCTACAGCAAGCCAGGAGTCCATGGCAACATCACCCTCTCCACAGTAATCATGCATCCCTCCCTCCCCTGCAGCCTCCCTAAAGGTAATGAAATGTTATTTTTATTTTTGCTTTTTTGTTTTGTTTTATGTAGCTACATCTACTTCATCCACCTTTCTCTGTTCATGTCCACAGCCTCCTCCTCCTCCTCCTCCTCCTTCTCCTCTCCACTCAACCAGCCTCAGCAACACCTCCTCCTCTTCAGCCAACAGCCTCAGCATCAACCCCTCCTCCTCAGTCTATGACCTCCTACTCCCCTCACTGACCTGCTCACCTCCTCAATAACCTGCACAGCATAAAGGTTATGAAATGTTGATTTTTTTGCTTTTCTTTTTTGTCTTATGTTATAGCTGCATCTATTCATCCACATGTCTCTTGTCATGTCCACAGCCTCCAAAGCATCACTGAAAGGCCCCTCCTCCATGTCCATCCAACATCTGGACCACACCTGACCTGATCTGACATGCTACCTCATCTTTCTGCAACATCATTTGAATAAAAGTAAGGACAACATGTTTTTTTCTGTATCATGTCTCTTTTTATTACCATCAGCTTAATGTTGACATGCACGTGTCTGTGTTCATTTCAACAGCAAGACCTGCTGTGCTATACCCTGAGCCCTCTCCTCCTGCTCCATCCATCACTGACTAACATCAGGACCAGAACTGCACCTGACCCCTCACATGTTGCCTCATCTTTCTGCAACATCATTTCATAATTTTCTTCTGGACTCACATGCCCCCCTCCTCAATGGTTGAGCGAGCAGCACCAAGACATCATCTGCACCTGACCTGCCTTTCTGGACTCACATCCAGGGTTGAACAGCTTCCCTTACTCAAGGGTTAAGCAGCTCCCCTGATCCAGCTTTGAGCAGCATCACCATCCAATAAGCTTGTCTACAGACTCTTCAAAAGTAAGGGCATTTTTCTTTTCTATGCTGTTTCTGTGCTGATTCTACCTTCTCATGTCTCATGTCGATAAACGGGTGTGCGGCGCAGTGTTAGCATACATTTTTACTTTTTAATTTGTACATGTTACCTTTGGGGTCCATTTTTAGAAAACACAACATTCCTTTTCACTGCTTTGCTGATGATACCCAGTTATATCTTCCAATTGAGTCAGACAGGGTCACTCCACTGGATCCACTATTGAACTGTCTACATGACATTAAAATCTGGTTAAAACTAAATTTTCTGAATCTAAATGAAAATAAAACGGAAGTCATCAGCTTTGGCAAATGTAGCACCCTTAATGTTCTTGGCCCCTTGGCTTCATACAGCCACTCCAATGTCAGGAATCTGGGAGTTATTTTTGATAGTGCTTTTAAATTAGACAAACAGATAAATGCTGTTGTTAAATCCAGTTTCTTCCAGCTAAGACTCATTGCCACGGTGAAGTCTTAGCCCCTTTCATAAGTCAAACCCGCGCCATTCCCGCACAGACCAGTCTGGCTTTAACCCTCCCCGGGTCATTCATAAGACAACAGTTGAAGGCGGGCAGGTCCCGCTCACAGAAACGTGTTCATATATGAAGTTGGAGCGTGGGTCCAAAAGAGGCGTGGAGCTGAGCAGAACTGAACCGCGACGTATTTATTGTGGGACAGATGTCAGACGTGTACAAGTTGTCGTGTCATTTTTAATATTTCCTCAGTAATAAATAAATGGACAGCTGGCTGCTGATCAGCGTGCGTGCACACACACACACACACACACACACACACACACACACACCTGGTGCGTAAACGTGTTGAAGACCCCAAATAGAACCTAATCAAACTCACACACACATACACACACAGCGCCACTGCTAGAGAGAGAGAGGGGGGGCGGGGGGAAGCGAAACTAGCTTATACAGTTGTTTCATGTCATTTTTAATATTCCCTTGTTAATAAATCTGCCGACAGGGTCACGTGACCCGGACCAATATGGACGCTTAGAAGTTTGCTCTACCCCAGGACTCTACTAATTTTCCGATTTTCTACCTCTGACACTTATATTTTGTAAGACCTTGAAGATGCCGAAGCCACAACGAGACAAGGAATTTCCTATCTTTACATCGACGGGCAAAACAAGAGCCGCTCAGCAGCAAATACGCGAGGCTAGCGAGGCAGAGCTAGCTGTAGCTGTTGCTAGCCCACCGGAGCTAGCGTCTGCAAACCAAACTACCATGGAGCAGATTTTGGCCGAATTAAAATCTGTGTCTTCCAGGGTAAATGGAATGGATGAAAAGGTTGGCGCCCGTCTCGATGGCATTGATGGCACTCTGAGTGAGATAAAGGTGTCCATTACCTCTGTGGAGGACTCCCTCTCGTCTTTGGCCAGTCGAGCGTCACAGCTGGAGAAGCGCGTAGAGGAGGCTGAGGAAAGGATTTCTGCTGCGGAGGACCGCTCGGAGGACCACAGCTCTCGTTTAGCCTCCATGGAAAAGACGGTGGAGCGTCTCTTGCTGAAAGTCGATGATTTGGAGAACCGTAGCCGCCGCAAGAACTTGAAGATCATCAATCTTCCCGAAGGGACGGAGGGCTCTGTCCCCTTGGTGGATTTCCTCCAGTCAACTCTTCCAGCTCTGGTTGGTCTTCCTCCCGACTTCCCTTCACTGGAGATCGAGCGGGCCCACCGGGCTCTGGCCCCCACCCCCGACCAGGGCAAGCCTCCGAGGAGTGTGCTGGTTCGGTTTGTGAAATTTTCACAGCGGGAGGCTGTTCTTAGAGCTGCTTTGAAGAAACGGGATATCCAACATGGCGGCTCCCAGCTGCGCTTCTACCCCGATTTGTCCTCCGAGGTCCTGCGTAAACGACGTGAGTTTGACACCGTGAGGAGAGCGCTGGTTCAGCTTAATAAGTACCGTGGATTCGCTTATCCAGCTCGCCTCCGGTGTCTGCATGAGGGTCGGATTCGCCTTTTTGACACTCCGGAGTCGGTTACTTTGTTTCTGGACTCGATTAAGTAAGGTAACTTTTCGTTCTCCATTGCTTTTCCTGTTCTTGATGACGAAGTAGAAAGTCGGACATCTTGCTCAGTTCTCTTTGACTGTTTCATCTTTCTCACATTAAGTTCTGGACTATGAAAACATGTTTAAACAAAGAATCATTTTATTTAATACATCTTAGGGTGCGTTGAACTATATTATGGCATTTAAATGCTCTCTCTTTTTTCTATTATAGAGACTGGACACAGAAAAATAATTTCATTTTATTTCATACATTTTAGGGTGTGTCAAACTATATTATAGCATTTAAATGCTCTCTGTTCTATTGTAGAGACTGGAAGCGAATAGAGATAAGGCAATGCGTGCTGATACTGGACTTTTATTCGCTTACCCATGCATCATTATTATTTCACTTTATTAATATTTCTATATTTTTGTACACATCTTATTTTCCTAGTTTTTTATTTAATGGAGAGAGGACTGTAGGTGGTTAATATTTATCCTGGGGCATTGATGCGGTTTTTGGGTGTCCTGTTTGTTTCTGTGATCACACTGTTTAGATATAGCTTTGTTAAGTTAAACTTAGGTTTTATAGTGACTTCTTTTGGGATGTTTTTTTCCTGCCAATTGGGGGCAGGATGTGGGTGGGTATGTGCTGTTTGTCATGGGGTTTTGTCTTGTTTTGTTTGTAGCTGCTCCACAATAATTCTGGTTTTCTCCCCTTCATGTCTCCTTTTGGTCTCAGTACTTCATCCATTTTCTTTTAATATCATTTATTGTACGTTAAGTCAGTATGCCTCGGCCACTTAGTCTCATTTCCTGGAATGTCCAGGGACTAGGTCATGTAATTAAGAGGAAGAAAATTTTGACTTTTTAAAAAAAACAGCAAGTTGATATTGCACTCCTCCAGGAGACTAGGCTATCTGATATGGAACATCTGAAACTAAAAAGAGATTGGGTGGGCAATGTTTATTTTTCTTCTCACCCGCAGAACAAAAAGGGCTCAGCCATCCTCATTAATAAGAAACTCCCCTTTACTTTGGTGTGTGAGGAAAGAGACTTGGAAGGTAGATTTATTCTGATTAAGGGTTTAATTGCTGGCCAATCTATAACCATACTTAACGTTTATGCCCCTAACAATGATTCACCTAATTTCATTTCGCAAATAATTTTACTGTTTAACCAGCATTGTGACGGTCTGGGCTTGCTGGCGGGCGACTTCAATTGCATAATGAATGCGGGTTTAGACAAATCCTCCTTGGCACCTGTATCCAACCCTAAAGCCTCCTCTGCTCTTAGAGAACTAGGTTCAGACATTGGGCTGATCGATGTGTGGCGTCAACTGAACCCTAAAGTAAAAGACTACTCTTTTTATTCACATCCTCATAACTCATACTCTAGAATTGATTATTTTTTTATCCCAAAAAGTTATTAACACTCTGTTCTGTCTTGCTCTATGGGTTCAATTGCCCTTTCAGATCATGCCCCTATTTATTTACAACTTGATTCCGCTTTTAATAGGTAGAGAGACAGGTAGGAAGGTACTTGGTGTGTCATTTGGACAGAGAATAGATGATAAGGAAACCTGGTGGTGGAATAGTGAAGTGCAGGACGCCATCCAAAGAAAGAGATTAGCCAAGAAGAAATATGACAGTGAGAGGACTGAAGAGAGGAGACAGGAATATAAGGAGATGGGACATAGAGCAAAGAGGGAAGTAGCTAAGGCAAAGCAGAGGGCGTACAATGAGCTATATGGGAGACTGGACACTAAAGAGGGCGAGAAGGACTTGTACCGATTGGCAAGACAGAGGGATCAGGCTGGAAAGGATGTGCAGCAGGTTAGGCTTATTAAAGATGGGAATGGGAATGTTCTAACAAGTGAGGAGAGTGTGATGGGAAGATGGAAGGATTACTTTGAGGAGCTAATGAATGAAGAGAATGAAAGAGAAAGAAGAGTGGAGGTAATAGAAACTGTGGACCAGGAAGTGGGAAAGATTAGTGAGGGTGAAGTCCGGAAAGCTCTGAAAAGAATGAAGAAGGGGAAGGCAGTAGGACCTGATGACATACCAGTGGAGGTTTGGAAATGTCTTGGAGAGATGGCAGTGAGGTTTTTGACTCAAATATTTAATGGAATATTTGAGGGTGAGAAAATGCCTGAAGAATGGAGAAGAAGTGTGCTGGTTCCCATTTTTAAGAACAAGGGTGATGTACAGAGTTGTAGCAACTACAGGGGAATTAAGTTGATGAGCCACACAATGAAGATCTGGGAGAGAGTTGTGGAAGCAAGACTTAGACAAGATGTGACTATCTGTGAGCAGCAGTATGGTTTCATGCCAAGAAAGAGCACCACAGATGCCATCTTTGCTTTGAGGATGTTGATAGAGAAGTACAGAGAGGGTCAGAAAGAACTCCATTGTGTGTTTGTGGATTTAGAAAAAGCATATGACAGGGTACCAAGAGAAGAGGTGTGGTATTGCATGAGGAAATCTGGAGTGGCAGAAAAGTATGTTAGACTGGTACAGGACATGTATGAGGACAGCAGGACAGTGGTGAGATGTGCTGTGGGTGTGACAGATACCTTCAAGGTGGAGGTGGGATTGCATCAAGGATCGGCTCTGAGCCCCTTCTTGTTTGCTCTGGTGATGGACCGACTAACAGATGAGGTCAGGCAGGAATCCCCATGGACTATGATGTTTGCAGATGACATTGTGATCTGTGGTGAGAACAGGGAACAAGTGGAAGAGAACTTGGAGAGGTGGAGGTATGCTCTTGAAAGAAGAGGAATGAAAGTCAGTCGTAGTAAGACAGAGTACATGTGTGTGAATGAGAGGGAGGCCAGTGGAACAGTGAGGCTACAAGGAGCAGAGGTCACAAAGGTGCAGGACTTCAAGTACTTGGGGTCCACTGTCCAGGAAAATGGGGAATGTGGTAAAGAGGTGAAAAAGAGAGTCCAGGCAGGATGGAGTGGATGGAGAAAAGTTTCAGGAGTGATTTGTGACAAAAAGGTGTCAGCAAAGGTCAAAGGAAAAGTTTACAAGACAGTGGTGAGACCAGCTATGTTGTATGGTCTGGAGACAGTGTCATTGACAAAAAGACAGGAGAAAGAACTGGAAGTAGCAGAAATGAAGATGCTGAGGTTCTCCTTAGGAGTGACAAGGATGGATAAGATCAGGAATGAGATCATCAGAGGTACAGCACATGTTGAACAACTGGGAGATAAAGTTAGGGAGGCCAGACTGAGATGGTTTGGACATGTCCAGAGGAGGGACAGTGGGTATATTGGTAGAAGGATGTTAGAAATGCAGCTGCCAGGAAAAAGACAAAGAGGGAGACCAAAGAGGAGATATATGGATGCAGTTAGAGAGGACATGAAGGTAGTTGGAGTGAGGACAGAGGATGCAGAGGACAGAGTGAGGTGGAGGAGGATGACTCGCTGTGGCGACCCCTGAAAAGGGAAAAGCCGAAAGAAGAAGAAGAAGAAGAAGAAGATTCCGCTTTTAATACCATCTTGGCAAGATGGCGGCTGAGCAGAGTGGACGTTTGTAGTCGGGCTCCTGCCAGTACCTCCAAAAGGAGTATTTGGAGAGCTTGTACTCGCAGTTTTTAGCGCTGGATGTGCAGAGAGGAGCTCTGAAAAAGCTGCGGAACTTGGACTGGAGCATGCGATCCAGAATTATGAATCTACAAGCCAACATGTCCGTGAGTTTTTGCCGAGAGTTAGCCAAGCGTAGCTACCGGGCTAATCAAAGCTAACCGAGCTGGGTCACCGTAACCGGGTGCCGTAGCTGCGGAGCTGCGGGCTTCGTTAACAAATAAACCGGAAAAATACGCTGGTTGTTACGAAGAAACGCGGGCCGGCACGCTGGAGGTGCTTTGTTGCAGCGAAAGAAAACAACAAAGCTGGGAGTGGTGGCTTCAGACTACAAGCTAACGCTAACCATGTGCTGCTGATAAAAGCTAATGCGGAAAAACACCACGGAGTTGGGACTGTTGCTACAGGCTGGCGTGAGAGCCGAAAGCCGTGAACGCCACCTCGGGCTTCGAGCTGAGCCGAGCGCAACGAGGGGGCCGTGAACGCAACCTGGGGCTTCGAGCTGATCCGAGAGCCACGAGTGGGCCGTGAACCGTGGACGCCACCTTCGAGCTGAGCCGAGCGCCGTGAGCCGTGGACGCCACCTGGGGCTTCGAGCTGAGCCGTGCGCCGTGGGCGAGCCAGGGGATTGCTGCAGGCTGCTGAAACCGTGAGTTCTGAACTAACTGCTGATCTGAAGCAGAGCAACGATCGAGTTGCTGTTGGACGGGAAGCAAGCTGATTACTGTTGGACATGAGCAGAGCAGCGAGCGAATTGCTGCGGATGGGAGCAGAGCAGCGAACGAGTTGCTGCGGACGTGAGCAGATCGGCGAGCGAGTTGCTGTGGAACAGTGATTTTCTGTATCCAGATCAGAAGAAGCAGGCGTGATGAGTCCTAGTAAAAAAAATAAATCGGAGCAGCAGAAACAGGAGTCGGCGAGTAAAAAATCGGTGGATAAAAATTTGGAGTTAATGGAGGAATTGAAAAATGCAGTAAACGTTCTCACTGTGGAAGTTGCAAGTTTGAGAGCTGATCAAAAAAACTTTATTCAACTGGTAGAGGAGATGAAACAAATGAAAGCTCAGGAGGTCATCAGAGAAGAACGATTAGCTCAATTGGAACAAAAGTGTGAGGACATGGAACAATACATAAGAGGCGAAAACATGGTCATTTCTGGACTCGAGCTTAAACGCTGGTCATCGGCTGATGTAACCAAAGGCGTTAACACGAGTGAAGGAGGACGACCAGAACAACTGCAGTCTCTGGAGAATCAGGTAGTCACTTTCTTAAGTGACAAAGGCATTGACATTAAACGTGATGACATTTCCACCTGTTACACACTGCCCAATAGAGCTAACAAACTTAAACCGTCAGTAGTCGTGAGATTCATTGGAAGGAATCAAAGAAACAGGGTAATGATGCAGTCAAAGAAACTCGCAAAAACTATGGTCTTCATGAATGAACACCTAACTAAAAAAAACGCAAACATTGCACATGCAGCAAGGTTGTTGAAAAAGGAGGAAAAAATAAAAAAAACTTGGACAAGAAACGGAAACATCTGGATCAAAGTAGATGAAAATTCTCATCCTAAAATAATAAAAGAACTGAAAGACTTAGAAACATTCAAATGAGCTCAAAAATGACAAATCACCAATCACTATCACATGTTCATACACAAAATTAACAGAAATGAACAAACAAACAAATAGATTAAAACATGACAGCAACAAACGAAGACTCAGAATTCAAAATATATAATGTTGAAGATATGGTTGATGCAAACTTTTATCCTGCTATAAAAGACTGTGAATACTATAATGAAGAAAAGTTTAATAACATCAATATAACAAATGGAGATCTCTCTATTATTCACATCAATAGTAGAAGTATAAATGCAAATATATCCAAAATAACAGATTATTTAAAACAGTTAAACAGAACTTTTACATTAATAGCACTGTCAGAGACATGGCTTAATGATGAAAACAAAAATAATGTTCACATCGAAGGATATGAATTATATCATTTAAACAGAAACAATAAAAAAGGTGGTGGAGTAGCTCTATTTGTCAAAAATGAAATAAAGTGTAGAATAATTAAAGAAATGTCAATAATTGTTGACAATCTTATGGAAATAATAACAATAGAAATATTAAACGAAAATGCTAAAAACATATCCATAAGTTGTGTATATCGATCACCAGGATCAAATATAGAAATATTCACCGATAAAATCATACAACTACTGGAAAAGAGTTTAAATAAAAAAGTTTTCTTGTGCGGAGACTTTAATATCGACCTGGGAAATAAAACGGATTCAAATAACATCAGCACATTTCTAAATTCAATGTATAGTTTAAATCTTTATCCGTTAATATCAAAACCAACAAGAATTACAACTCATAGTGCTACGATAATTGACAACATTTTCACAAATATAACAAATGGGGATATGACAGGTGGTATCTTAACAACTGATTTAAGTGATCATTTACCAGTTTTCACTATCTACAGAAATGATCAAAACATTACAAAAGAAGTTACAATTAAGAAAAAAATAATAAACACATCAAAAAAAGCTATGGATCAATTAAAAGATGATTTACAGAAGCAAAACTGGAAGGACGTGTATATTGATGATGTTAACAGATCATATGATGAATTTATGAACATTTTAGAAGCTCTGTATGAAAAGAATTGTGTGCAAAGAAATCGTAGAAAAAGAAATATTGTTGACCAACCTTGGATGACTAAAGGGTTGAGAAATGCTTGTAAAAAAAAATAACTTGTATTTATGTTTCTTAAAAACGAGAACACAACAAGCTGAAGAAAAATATAAAAAATATAAAAATAAATTGGTAATGATTATAAGAAGATGCAAGAAAGAATACTATAGTGATTTATTAAACAAGAGCAATGGTGACACTAAAACAACATGGCGAGTAATAAATGATGTTCTAAAAAGTCATAAAGCAAAAACGAACATTGCAAAATATTTTGTGAAAGATGACAAAGAAATACATGATGAGAATGATATCGTAAATGAATTTAATCAATATTTTGTAAATATTGGATCAAGCCTTGCAGCTAAAATACCAAAAGTAGATAATAAGGTGTGTCATTCAATTAAAAGTTGCACCAACAGTATTTTTCTTAGTGGAACTAACAAAGAGGAAATTATGAAAATGGTAAAAAATCTCAACGCATGGCTCTGGCTCTGGAACCAGTTTCCTTGAGAGGGGTTGGACACTCTTCCACTCTGGAGTTGCCCCTGGTGAGAGGCGCCGAGCAGGAGTGGGCATACTGGTTGCCCCCCATCTTGGTGCCTGTACGTTGGGGTTCACCCCGGTGAACGAGAGGGTAGCCTCCCTTCGCCTACGTGTGGGGGGACGGGCTCTGACTGTTGTTTGTGCCTATGCACCAAACGGCAGCTCAGACTACCCACCCTTTTTGGAGTCCTTGGAGGGGGTATTGGAGAGTGCGCCTCCTGGGGACTCCCTTGTTCTACTGGGGGACTTCAACGCTCACGTGGGCAATGACAGTGAGACCTGGAGGGGTGTGGTTGGGAGGAACGGCCCCCCTGATCTGAACCAGAGTGGTGTTCTGTTATTGGACTTCTGTGCTCGTCATGGATTGTCCATAACGAACACCATGTTTAAGCATAAGGGTGTCCATATGTGCTCTTGGCACCAGGACACCCTAGGTCGCAGTTCGATGATCGACTTTGTTGTCGTCTCATCTGATCTGCGGCCGCATGTCTTGGACACTCGGGTGAGGAGAGGGGCGGAGCTGTCTACTGACCACTACCTGGTGGTGAGTTGGCTCCGATGGTGGGGGAGGATGCCGGTCAGACCTGGCAGACCCAAACGTATCGTGAGGGTCTGCTGGGAACGTCTGGCAGAGTCTCCCGTAAGACGGAGCTTTAACTCCCACCTCCGGGAGAGCTTTGAACACGTTCCGAGGGAGGCGGGGGACATGGAGTCCGAGTGGGCCGTGTTCCGCGCCTCTATTGTCGAGGCAGCTTATCGGAGCTGTGGCCGCAAGGTTGTTGGTGCCTGTCGAGGTGGCAACCCTCGAACCCGGTGGTGGACACCGGCAGTGAGGGATGCTGTCAGGCTGAAGAAGGAGTCCTATTGGGCCTTTTTGGCTTGTGGGACCCCGGAAGCAGCTGATAGGTACCGGCAGTCCAAGCGGCATGCGGCTCGGGTGGTTGCTGAGGCAAAAACTCGGGCGTGGGAGGAGTTCGGAGAGGCCATGGAGAATGACTTCCGTACGGCTTCGAGGCGATTCTGGTCCACCATCCGGCGTCTCAGGGGGGGAAAGAGGTACGAGACCAACACCATTTATGGTGGAGGTGGCGTGCTGCTGACCTCAACTCGGGATGTTGTGAGTCGGTGGGCGGAATACTTCGAAGACCTCCTCAATCCTACTGGCACGTCTTCCACTGAGGAAGCAGAGCCTGGGGACTTTGGGTCGGGTTCTCCGATCTCTGGTGCTGAGGTCGCCGAGGTGGTTAAAAAGCTCCGCGGTGGCAAGGCTCCGGGGGTGGATGAGATTCGCCCGGAGTTCCTTAGGGCTCTGGATGTTGTAGGGTTGTGTTGGCTTACGCGACTCTGCAATATCGCGTGGACATCGGGGGCAGTTCCCTTGGATTGGCAGACTGGGGTGGTGGTTCCCCTATTCAAAAAGGGGGACCGTAGGGTGTGTTCCAACTATAGGGGGATCACACTCTTAAGCCTCCCTGGTAAGGTCTATTCAGGGGTTCTGGAGAGGAGGGTCCGTCGGATAGTCGAACCTCGGATTCAGGAGGAGCAGTGTGGTTTTCGTCCTGGTCGTGGAACACTGGACCAGCTCTACACCCTCAACAGGGTCCTGGAGGGTGCGTGGGAGTTTGCCCAACCAGTTTACATGTGCTTTGTGGACTTGGAGAAGGCATTCAACCGCGTCCCTCGGGGGGTTCTGTGGGGGGTACTCCGGGAGTATGGGGTACCAGGCCCTTTGATAAGGGCTGTTAGGTCCCTGTACGACCGGTGTCAGAGCTTGGTCCGCATTGCCGGCAGTAAGTCAGGCTCGTTTCCGGTGAGAGTTGGACTCCGCCAAGGTTGCCCTTTGTCACCGATTCTGTTCATAACTTTTATGGACAGAATTTCTAGGCGCAGCCAAGGTGTTGAGAGGATCCGTTTTGGTGACCTTAGAATCGCTTCTCTGTTTTTTGCAGATGATGTGGTCCTACTGGCTTCATCAGTTTGTGATTTACAACTTTCACTGGAGCGGTTTGCAGCCGAGTGTGATGCGGCCGGGATGAGGATCAGTTCCTCCAAATCCGAGGCCATGGTCTTGAGCCGGAAAAGGGTAGCATGCCCTCTCCGGGTCGGGGAGGAGGTCCTGCCCCAAGTGGAGGAGTTTAAGTATCTCGGGATCTTGTTCACGAATGAGGGAAAACTGGAGCGTGAGATCGATAGGCGGATAGGTGCAGCGTCCGCAGTGAAGCGGGCGCTGTACCGGTCTGTCGTGGTGAAGAGAGAGCTGAGTCAAAAGGCAAAGCTCTCAATTTACCGATCGATCTACGTTCCCACCCTCATCTATGGTCATGAGCTTTGGGTTATGACCGAAAGAACAAGATCTCGGATACAAGCGGCTGAAATGAGTTTTCTCCGCAGGGTGGCTGGACTCTCCCTTAGAGATAGGGTGAGAAGCTCAGTCATCCGGGAGGGACTCGGAGTAGAGCCGCTGCTTCTCCACATCGAGAGGAGCCAGTTGAGGTGGCTCGGGCATCTGGTTAGGATGCCTCCTGGACGCCTCCCTGGTGAGGTGTTCCGGGCATGTCCCACCGGGAGGAGACCCAGAGGAAGACCCAGGACGCGCTGGAGGGACTATGTTTCTCGGCTGGCCTGGGAACGCCTTGGGATTCCCCCGGAGGAACTGCTCCAAGTGGCTGGGGAGAGGGAAGTCTGGGCCTCCCTACTTAGGCTGCTACCCCCGCGACCCGACCCCGGATAAGCGGAAGAAGATGGATGGATGGATGGATGGATGTTTCAATGTAAAATGAATAAATTTAAATAATTTTTTTTTTTTAAATCCTTCCGTTCCCAGTGTTCCCCCGTCTCCACGGGTGTCCCCCAAGGCTCTGTCCCCGGACCCCTCCTCTTGATCATTTACCTCCTTCCTCTAGGTCACATCTTCCGGAAATACGGCGTCCATTTTCACTGTTATGCTGATGACACACAGCTCTACTTGTCAACAAAACCAAACTCCACCCACCCACCCTCCATCCTCACCGACTATCTCAATGAGCTAAATCCCTGGTTTTCTAACAATTTCCTTCAACTAAACAGTAACAAAACCGAAATCATTCTTGTTGGTACCAAAAACTATTTCAAAATCAGAACATCTTCTCGTCCCCCTTAACAACTCTCTGCTATCCCCCTCTCCTCAGGTCAAGAGTCTCGGTGTCATCCTACCTCGACACCACTCTCTCCTTCACCCCACACATCAACAATGTTACTCGGTCTGCCTATTTCCACCTCCGAAATATTAACCGTCTCCGTCCTTCTCTCACACCCCGCTCCACAGCCGTCCTTGTGCACAGTCTTGTGACTTCCCGTATTGATTACTGCAACTCCCTTCTCTATGGCCTCCCCAACAAATCTCTCCACAAGCTACAGATGGTCCAGAACTCAGCTGCCCATCACTCAAACATCACTCAAACCTCCTCCTATAATCACATCACTCCTGTCCTGCAGCAGCTCTACTGGCTCCTGTTTAAATCACGCATTGTCTTCAAAATTCTACTTCTCACGTTCAAAGCTATCCACAACCTTGCTCCTCCTTATGACCTCCTACAAATCTCCATCCCATCACGCTCTCTCAGATCATCCTCTTCGCAACATCTCCTTGTACCCTCTGCCCGCCTCTCCACCATGGGGAGCAGGGCCTTCACCTGCTCTGCCCCTCACCGCTGGAACGCTCTACCGCCAGACCTTCGAAACACCACCTCCCATTCTCTGTTCAAGACGGGTCTGAAAACACATCTCTTTAGACTAGCTTATCATTAACATTACTGAATGTATTTTATATTATTTTGTATTTTATGGTAAATGGAGCTTACTTATACTGTATACCTCTGATTATCTCATTCCTGATCTTATCCATCCTTGTCACTCCTAAGGAGAACCTCAGCATCTTCATTTCTGCTACTTCCAGTTCTTTCTCTCGTCTTTTTGTCAATGACACTGTCTCTAGACCATACAACATAGCTAGTCTCACCACTGTCTTGTAAACTTTTTCTTTGACGTTTGCTGACACCTTTTTGTCCACAAATCACTCCTGAAACTTTTCTCCATCCACTCCATCCTGCCTGGACTCTCTTTTTCACCTCTTTACCACATTCCCCATTTTCCTGGACAGTGGACCCCAAGTACTTGAAGTCCTGCACCTTTGTGACCTCTGCTCCTTGTAGCCTCACTGTTCCACCAGCCTCCCTCTCATTCACACACATGTACTCTGTCTTACTACGGCTGACTTTCATTCCTCTTCTTTCAAGTGCATACCTCCACCTCTCCAAGTTCTCTTCCACCTGTTCCCTGTTCTCACCACATATCACAATGTCATCTGCAAACATCATAGTCCATGGGGATTCCTGCCTGACCTAATCTGTTAGTCGGTCCATCACCAGAGCAAACAAGAAGGGGCTCAGAGCCGATCCTTGATGCAATCCCACCTCCACCTTGAAGCTATCTGTCACTCCTACAGCACATCTCACCACTGTCCTGCTGTCTTCATACATGTCCTGTACCAGTCTAACATACTTTTCTGCCACTCCAGATTTCCTCATGCAATACCACACCTCCTCTCTTGGCACCCTGTCATATGCTTTTTCTAAATCCACAAACACACAATGGAGTTCTTTCTGACCCTCTCTGTACTTCTCTATCAACATCCTCAAAGCAAAGATGGCATCTGTGGTGCTCTTTCTTGGCATGAAACCATACTGCTGCTCACAGATAGTCACCTCTTGTCTAAGCCTTCCTTCCACAACTCTCTCCCAGATCTTCATCGTGTGGCTCATCAACTTAATTCCCCTGTAGTTGCTACAACTCTGTACATCACCCTTGTTCTTAAAAATGGGAACCAGCACACTTCTTCTCCATTCTTCAGGCATTTTCTCACCCTCAAATATTCCATTAAATATTTGAGTCAAAAACCTCACTGCCATCTCTCCAAGACATTTCCAAACCTCCACTGGTATGTCATCAGGTCCTACTGCCTTCCCCTTCTTCATTCTTTTCAAAGCTTTCCGGACTTCACCCTCACTAATCTTTCCCACTTCCTGGTCCACAGTTTCTATGACCTCCACTCTTCTTTCTCTTTCATTCTCTTCATTCATTAGCTCCTCAAAGTAATCCTTCCATCTTCCCATCACACTCTCCTCACTTGTTAGAACATTCCCATTCCCATCTTTAATAAGCCTAACCTGCTCTAACCTGCTGAAATCCAAGATGGCGGCGCGTGCAAACGTCGCGGCTTCTCTCTCTCCCGACAACACGGTGTTTTCGTCAATTTTGTCTAGCATGCCGCAATGTGCCGGCACGTCTTCGTCATGTCTACGTGTTCAAGAATGCAAGTATAGCCGTGAGTTCCTGCTTGATGTCGGAAAAACCGCTCATTTTGGAATAAGCAGCGAGCTCGAGGAGAAGCTACGAGCCTGCGGCCTGCTCTGGAAGCCAGCCCTAAGCCTCCATTCATCATCGCACCCGCGGTGCGAACTAGCACCGAGCCTCCTTGCATCGTGCACGCAGTGGAAGCGACCGCAGTGGAAACGCGACAAGCGGCGTGACAGGAAGCAGAAGCGGGGTAAACGAGGAGGTATCAGGGCAAGGCTAGCAGCTAGCCCACACAAGCCGGCTATTCCATCCATGGTTTTGGCTAACGTACACTCCTTGGACAACAAACTGGATTATATTCGCCTGCTACGAACGACACAAAAGACTGTGAGAGACTGTTGTGTGTTTGTGTTCACGGAAACGTGGCTTAACAACAACGTTCCGGACCATGCTATTCAACTTGAGCAGCTAACATGCTACAGAGCAGACCGTGCTCTCAACGTGGGAGGTAAGACACGGGGAGGGGGGCTCTGTGTTTACATCAACAATGCATGGTGTCTGAATGCTGCTGTGGTCCACAAACACTGCTCACCTTTAGTGGAGTTTATGACTATTAAATGCAGACCGTTCTATTTACCGAGGGAATTTACAGCTGTTATAATCGTTGCTGTATATATCCCTCCAAACTCCAGCAGCAAAGTTAGAGGTGAGGCACTAAATGAACTATATGTGCACATCAGTGAGCAGCAAACAGCCCACCCTGATGCATTTCTCCTCATAGCTGGTGATTTCAACCAAGCAGATTTAAAGAGTGTATTACCAAAAACGTACAGAAACATAAACTTTCCAACAAGAGGCAAAAATACACTGGACCAAGTCTACACCACAATGAAAAGTGCTTACAAGGCCCTCCCCCTCCCCAACATTGGTGCTTCTGACCATATCTGTGTTATGCTAAAGCCAGCTTACAGACCACTGGTGAAAGTCACAAAACCAGTTCGCAAGCAGATACGTGTGTGGCCAGAGGGGTCTTCAGAGGCACTCCAGGACTGTTTTGACACCACAGATTGGAGCATGTTCAAGGAAGCTGCTAAAACAAACAACAACACATGTCTCCAGGAGTACTCGGACACTGTATGCTCATACATCACAAAATGCATCTGTGGCAGGGAATACAAACCATCACTAACTACAAACCATCCCCCCAGACCTGTGACAGCACAACCTCCACGCTGAATGAACTGAATGACTTCTTTGCTCGGTTTGAGGCATGTAACAGCACACCTGCACAAAAACTCCCCCGCTCTCCTGATGGTCAGGTGCTGGCACTGCCCTCAGACAGCGTGAGGTGATCATTCATCAAGATCAACGCACGGAAAGCTTCTGGTCCTGACAACATACCTGGTCGTGTGCTGAAGGACTGTGCAAGGGAACTCGCAACGGTCTTCACAGACACCTTTAACATCTCGCTGAGTCAGGCCATCGTCCCCACCTGTTTCAAAGCCACAACCATCATACCTGTCCCAAAGAAGGCAACGCCCTCCTGCCTCAATGACTATCGTCCGGCAGCACTCACCCCCATCCTGATGAAGTGCTTCGAACGGCTAGTCATGAAAAACATCAAATCTGTCCTCCCTGCCTCCCTGGATCCCTTCCAATTTGCATATCGGTCTAATCGCTCAACCGACGATGCCATCTCCTCTGCCCTCCACACAGCTCTCACACATCTGGACACGAAAGACTCTTATGTTAGAATGCTGTTCATTGACTTCAGCTCGGCATTCAACACCATCATCCCCCAACAGCTCATCCTTAAACTGGACAGTCTGGGGCTGAACACCTCAATGTGTAACTGGCTGCTAGACTTCCTGACCGGGAGACCACAGGCAGTACGGGTCGGGAATAACACATCCAGCACCATCACATTGAATACAGGAGCCCCACAAGGATGTGTGCTGAGCCCCCTTCTATTCACCCTGCTAACACACGACTGCACACCATCGTACAGCTCCAACCACTTCATCAAGTTTGCGGACGACACAACAGTGGTGGGTCTCATCAGCAACAACGATGAGACGGACTACAGGGATGAGGTGAGCCGCCTGGCCTTGTGGTGCGGACACAACAATCTCACTCTCAACGTGGAGAAGACAAAAGAGATTGTTGTGGACTTCAGGAAGAGGGATGCCCAACATGCCCCTCTGACCATCAACAACACCACAGTGGAGAGAGTGGACAGCACCAAGTTCCTGGGAGTGCACGTCTCAGAGGACCTGTCCTAGAGCAGGAACACTGCATCACTGGCCAAGAAGGCTCACCAGCGCCTCTACTTTCTCAGCAAGCTGAATAGAGCTGGAGCTCCAACCCCCATCATGTGCACCTTCTACAGGGGCGCCATAGAAAGTGTCCTGACCAGCTGCAACACTGTGTGGTATGGTGCATGTACTGCATCCTGCCGAAAGAGCCTCTAGCATATAGTGAGAGCAGCTGAGAAGAATGTTGGCACCTCCTTGCCCTCACTACAGGACTTACACAGCAACCGCCTCACTTGGAAAGCCCTCTGCATGGCAGGTGATCCCACACACCCACTACACAGCTGCTTCAGCCTGTTGCCATTGGGGAGGAGACTGAGGAGTCTCCAGGCTCGAACCAGCAGACAGAGAGACAGCTCTGTTCATCAGGCAGTCAAGATGCTTAACACTGGAAAACCCAGGAAATTCAGACTACTATTATAACTACTGTGAGTTTGTCAAATGACAATTTTAAAGTATTCACCTTCCATTAGGTGTTTGGGCCCCTGGGGCTGGAGGTCTTTGTTTGTGGGTTTGAATAGTAAACATTCCTTCCTTTCTTCTCCAGCATATCACCTCCAGTAGGGCAAAACAAAGGATCACTCCCCCACACTGAGAACCATACTCCCCCCACAAATACCCTCCACATTCCAAAAGCATTGCTTCTTCAGGTGAGAGTTGCTTTCTTACACCAGAGAGAGACTTGAGATATAGCTCTGTACTTTCAAAAATTTGCTGAAAGGAGCATATATATATATATATATATATATATATATATATATATATATATATATATATATATATATATATATATATATATATATATATATATATATATATATCCCAAGGGTATGTGCTGAGCCCTCTTCTGTTCACTCTGCTCACATATGATTGCACAGCCACACATCCAGGCTGTCATATTGTTAATTTTGCAGATGATACAGCGGTGGTAAGATGCATCACAAACAATGATAAGTCCAGCTACAGACAGGAGGTGGAACATCTGGAGAGCTGGTGCAAAGAGAATAATCTTCACATGAATGTGAAGAAGACAAAGGAGATGATTGTGGACTTCAGAAGGAACAAACACACCCATGCCCCACTGAACATAGGTGGATCTGCGGTGGAGGTGGTCTCCAGCTACAAATACTTGGGTGTACACTTGAATGATAACCTCAGTTGGAGCAACAACACCACCAGCCTGATCAAGAAAGGTCATCAGAGACTCTACTTCCTCAGACGGCTGAGACGAGCTGGTCTGAGCAGCCTAGTTCTCACCTCCTTCTACAGGTGTGCAGTGGAGAGCATCCTGTGCTCCAGCATCAATGTGTGGCATTGAGGCTGCACAGTTGCAGAGAGGAAAGCTGTGCAGAGAGTGGTGAAGGCTGCACAGAAGTCTGTTGGAGTCAGTCTCCCCACCATCACAGACATTTACACCTCCAGATGCAGAAAAAGAGCCACCTGCATCATGAAAGACCTCACTCACCCAGCACACTCACTCTTTGCCCCACTCCCCTCAGGACGGAGGTTGAGGAGCATCAAATGTAGAACCACTAGACTGAGGAACAGCTTCTACCCTGAGGCTGTTAGACTCATGAATAAATAAATAATAAGAATAATCACTGCAAAATATCACATCATGCTGATGCTGATCTGTTTTCTTGTTGCTATGTTCATTTGTGACCATCTGCTCATACAGACTCATGTTCGTGCTGCTGTTTATAATGATGTTTTTCCACTACATTAGAGCTTAAGGTATTACTAGTTGATGTTTTTCTTAGTTAATTCTAGATGTTATTACTGTTTTTCTCTTGCATTTGTTGTTGGATGTAACTGGGACCCCGTGTACATAATCTCGTTTTCATCACATGTACCACATGCGGTGCAAATGACAATAAAGACTCTCTGACTCTGACTCTGACTCTCTGATATACATACCAATGGACGTGATAATGCTAATTCAATCTCGCAAGTCGGGGACCACCTGTACAATCCCGCCACCTTCAGATAAAAGTGGCCAACACAGGTAGTTCTTGACTTGCGGCGGCTTCAACTTACGGCGTTTCAGCTATACGAACCGGCGTAGAAATGGAACTTGTTCGTAAGTTGGGGATCACCTGTACAATCCCCCTTCAGATAAAAGTGACCAATGCAATCCCGCCTTGACCGTGGAATAGGTGACAGGTGACAGGACTTGCAGTCTCCCCTAGCAACTTCATCTGCCATAGCAACTGATTCTGTAGTCTGTGATGTAAATGGCCTCATATACATACCAATGGACGTGATAATGCTCCTTCAAACTGTCATTTTACAGTCTCCCATGGGAGCTATAGGTAAAATATGTACAAGTACATATGTTTGGTAGTCCTAGTGTTAAGGCTGAGTTATACTTGCGCTTTGGTCCGCAGGCTGGAGCGCGCGCGCCGCGCGTGCACTCAGCCGTGCGGCGAAATGCGTTCACAGTTTTGCCACTGTGTTTATGGTTGACGCACGGCGGAGCATGGCAAAGTGCTGTTCTTTTACGGACCAGCAGGAGGCAGTACCCTCTAAAACCTGTGCATATGTTGCAAGAAAGGTGTAGAAGAAGAAATCTACCGTAGAAGAAGAACTGTTTGAAATCACACAACAAAAACAAATAGCTTTCCGCTCGCGTGCTGAACTGTTGTCTTTATTTGCGGTTTTAATGCATGGAGTCAGCGGAGGAGAAAGCGATCACGTGACTTTTGGCGAAAAAACAAAAGAAAAGTCCGACTCCAGATCAGGAATGAAGGAGAATTCAATACATTTGTGTCACAAAACATTCCTCCATGCGTCGCGACGCCGTCTCCACGACCACAGCGGCGCAGACAGCTGCAGGCTCCGGCGTGAAGAGGGTGAAGGCTGTCGGTGGGGACCTGTCAATCAAATCGTAGCGCCCACGGCGCGCGCACTAGGCTTGCGGAGTTTCAAAAATTCAGAGGTGCACGACACACGCTAATCCCACGCGCGGGGCCAACGCGCAGGGGCGGGGACTGCGATATTGCGTCACTTTTGGCATGCGCACCCTCGCGCGCTGCGCGACACGTCGACTATAAATCTAGCTTAACAGTCTGCCAGCTCTGCCCTCCCTCTCACTTGTACTGCCTTAATCACAAAAAACTTTCATACATGACCACATAACACAAAGTTTTTAACACTGGACTCTGTGTCATCAATACGGGTCATTCACTCAACTCACGGTCATGTGCTCATTCAGTTTGCACTACTTCTCATATTTGCACTAATGTTTGTATTACATTACTGCCTATAGTCATACTACTGTTTACATTTACTGTTGACATTTATTACTACTGTTTACATTTATTACTACTGTTTACATTTATTACTACTGTTTACATCTAGACTTTTTATATCTACACTACTGCTGATATACAGTATATATTCTTTTTACTAGCCTTATTGCATAATGCCACTTTGTTTCTATACCAATATCAACTACCTCATACATATACTGTGTACATTAACCCCATATGCTGCTTTGTCACTCTTTACAAATGTCAAATGCCAGAACCTTCATTTATTTTATAGATATACTTTTTATACTTTATACTTCGGGACAGTATTACACTCTATTTCATTTTTGGTGTTGGTGAAACTTTTTATACTTTTATACTACTATGGAAAACTACTATGAAAAAACTCAGGACAGTATTACACTCTATTTCATTTTATGATTATGTTTATTAAATGTTGGTGTTTTGGTGTTGGTGAAACTTTTTATACTTTTTTACTACTATGAAAAACTACTATGCAAAAAACTCAGGACAGTACTAAACTTTTATTATTTCATTTTATGCTTGTTTATTAATTGTTTAGTGTTTAAATGGTTACTGTTGCACCGAGGGTGCAACAGCAACCATCAACATATGATTATGTTTATTAAATGTTGGTGTTTTGGTGTTGGTGAAACTTTTTATACTTTTTTACTACTATGAAAAACTACTATGCAAAAAACTCAGGACAGTACTAAACTTTTATTATTTCATTTTATGCTTGTTTATTAATTGTTTAGTGTTTAAATGGTTACTGTTGCACCGAGGGACTGAGAGAGAAATGCAATTTCAATCCTGTGTATGTCCTGTACATATTGCAGTTCTGACAATAAAGTTGACTTTGACTGCTGCACATCCTTTCCAGCCTGATCCCTCTGTCTTGCCACTTGTACAAGTCCTTCTCGTCCTCTTTAGTGTCCAGTCTCCCATACAACTCATTGTACGCCCACTGCTTTGACTTAGCTACTTCCCTCCTTAGTCTATGTCCCATATATATATATATATATATA
>JBBPBX010028041.1:0-18505 GCA_038048925.1 Garcialebias charrua
CTAGATGTTATTATTGTATTTCTCTTGCATTTGTTGTTGGATGTAACTGGGACCCTGTGTACATAATCTCGTTTTCAACACATGTACTACATGCGGTGCAAATGACAATAAATTCTCTCTGACTCTGAAAAGGGCTAATCAACAGCTACAGTCTACCAACGTTGAAATTGTCTGCTGCGTAGAGCAGACCGCTTGGAACCATGGATGAGGTGGTACCATAAATGTTGTGGCGTCTAAACCGTGGAGAAGGGGCTATAGTCACTCCAACATGTCCTGGGTTTTCCCCGGGGTCTCCTCCCAGTTGGACATGCCCAGAAAACCACCCTGGGAAGGCAATCGGGGGCATCCTTACCAGATGTCTGAACCACCTCAGCTGGCTCCTCTTGTTGTGGAGGAGCAGCGGCTCTACTCCTGAGTCTCTCCCAGATTACTGACCTACTCACCCTATCTCTAAGGGAGAGTTCCGCTACCCTGTAGAAAAAACACATTTTGACCGCATGCATCCAAAATCCCATTCTTTCAGTCACTATGCAGAATTACTGACCATAGGTGAGGGTCGGAACGAAAGCGACCATTAAGCAGAGAGCTTCTCCTTGTAGCTCAGCTTCATCTTCACTAGAATGGACCAATCCAGAGTCCATAATACTGCAGAAGATGCACCAACCTGTCTGTAAATCTCACATTCCACTCTTCCCACATTCATGAACAAAACCTAGAGATACTTGAAGTCCTCCACTTGAAGCAGCACCTCACTCCCAACCCGGAGAGGAAAGTCCACCCTTTTCCAACAGAGGACCATGGCTTCTAATTTGGGGGTGCTGATTCTCATCCCAGCTGCTTCACACTCGGCTGCAAACTAGAGCGGTTTATGTTTGGTTAACCTGACCATAACACCTTGACCCAAAACGTTTTGTCATCATTATCCTGTTTTGTTGTTTACTCTCAATCAGCTCAGCCATACATGAAATACTGCACATTTCCCATGAGTCCCATACGTGTATGTGTCAGTAAGATGGAAATTAATATTCTCTTGAAGTGGATAGCATAATGGTGAGTGAGGACACGCACACAGTGCCTCAGAGGTTTTCATTCAACATTCTGGATGTTCTTGAATGACTTAATACTTGCTGTGAAGTGTCCTTGGGTGTCCTGAAAGGTGCTTTTAAATAAAATGATTATTGTTATTATTAATACAATTCAATTTAATAATATAAAATAGTTAAAATGTTTCATTCAAAACACTGCATCTAATTATCAGCCTCACAAATACAGACGTCTTCAAGGGAGTTTTATTCAAAAATGCATCAATGTACTGTTTGTACGAATGTTTTCTAGTTGTTTTTTTTTTTTACTTTTTAAATTCCATCAACAGCCAGTCACCTGTAAAAGCACCTGTTTAAAGGCAGTGTCTGATGCAGCCAAAGCTGGAAGAAAACCTCTGAAATACCATCAAAACGTCTTACGTCTTACTTAAATCCTGTTTTTTTCCAGCTGAGGCGTCTGTCTAAGCTGAAGCCCATATTATCCAAAAACAACCTGGAGACAGTGATTCACGCATTCATTACATCTAGGCTTGATTACTGCAATTCACTTCTGTTTGGCGTCAGTCAAGCCACCATTGCACGATTACAACTGGTTCAGAACGCAGCTGCCCGATTTTTAACCAGCACACGCAAAAGAGAGCACATTACACCAGTCTTGGCCTCCCTTCACTGGCTACCGGTTCATCTTCGAATCCAATTCAAAATTCTCATGTATGTCTACAAATCGCTGAACAGTCTCGCCCCCGCCTATCTCTCGGATCTGATACACCCATATGTCCCTCCACGTGCTTTGAGGTCAGAGGATCAGGTACTCTTAATAGTTCCAGAAACTCGCCTTAAGCGCAGGGGTGACAGGGCGTTATGATCTGCAATTGTTTTTATGTTTTTCGTGTTGTACTTCATTGTCTGTGTTGCGTGTTTGTTTGTCCAGCACGTTGGTGTGGACTTGTTCCTGTTTAAAGTGCTTTATAAATAAAATGGTATGGTATGGTATACTGAGGACAAACAGCTGCACCAAACTATCGCTACCCCCCCCCTCCCCCGGAGAACTTTTCTATGAGCGTTATCGGAGGCCGGCTGGTTACATCTCAGAACTGTTGCTATCTGGAAATGGCTCATGGACAGAAATCTCACTGCCTCAACCTCAAAATGCAACATGTGATTTGTCTTAACTGTGCTTGCTGGTAGTTTTTTTGCTGTATCATATAGTGTCCTGTAAGACAAAATGTGATAGATCTTTTTTGAATACCACTGATTACCCTATTGTAACCTTCCTTTTCTTCCATATCTAATATTGTTGCGACGCGGTTTTATTACTGCTGCGGCCTACGTGCACACGTCCCCATCTTAAGGACGGGTGTGCGTCAATTGCAATGTTTTTGTGCTCTGGTGCAATGACGATGCCAATAAAGATATATTCTATTCTATTCTAAAGAACTGTTGTTCCGAACCACTTTAAAAGATTACTTAAAATTCTGGAGTATTTGAAGTACCGGTAAACTAAAAAACTAATGTCTTGATCAGGAGTTCTGGATCACAGATCTGAATCTTTACAGATGTTTTAAGGGTGTTACCTCTAGCGAAAAAGTGTAATTTTACTCAAATCAGATTTAATGGACAATGATGAGAAATGTTACTGACCTGTTGGAGCTTTTAACGCGACAATCCCAATTTGGAAACCTGGAAAAGAGAGGAAGTAATGAGAACATTGAACAACAGAACACTGTGAGTGTGTGAATGTGTGAGAAACTCACAGCTGTAGCAGCTTGAGCTGTCCATCTGCGTGGATGGACTTGTTGACGTGATCCTGCCAGGCCTGGAACACAAACAGAAAGTGAGTCCATCGCTGTGCTTCCTGCAGACAACTCACCTTCCATCAGACCACACACCCCATACAACCCTCACCTCTCACTCACCTGCAAAAAGTCTGGAGGAGAACAGGTGAACTTACCTTCTCCGACAGCACTGTGATGTCACACAGAGAGCACGAGTACGGGTACATCGATGGCACCGATCCATGGAAGTCCAGAGCTTGTTGCTTAGAGGGCAGAGGAACGGGTACCGGGTCAGCACTGGGCAACCCAGAGCTGCGGGGGCGCTCGACAGGGGGAGCAACTGATCTATAATCAGTTTTTCCAGTTTCCGGGAAACGAGAAGGACGAGATCTGTTGAGTTCCACTGAGCTGAAAGAAGCGGCCTTACCATAGTTTGCGCGGCGTGGCCTGAGGTCAGTGTCCTGCACAGGTCTGACAGTGTCCTGCACAGGTCTGACAATATCCTGCACCGGCCTGACAATGTCGTGCACAGGTCTGACAATATCCTGCACAGGTCTGACAATATCCTGCACAGGTCTGACAATGTCGTGCACAGGTCTGACTCCGTCGTGCACAGGTCTGACTCTGTCCTGCACAGGTCTGACTCTGTCTTGCACAGGTCTGACAATGTCCTGCACAGGTCTGACTGATGAAGATGCTGATCGGACAGAGCTGTGAGATCCCCAGCGGTCTGAATGTGTTTCCAATTGAGGGGCAGCAGGCGGGATCAGGTGGAGTGGGTACTGTACCGGTTGCTGGCGGAGTTTCTCCCAGTCTAAGGAGGCAGGGCTTGCGGAGGGTCTGTGGGTGGAGCTAAAGGAGCGGGAGGAGGAAGACGGAGGAGGGGGAGAAGGAGGTCTGGCAGGAAAAGGTTTCACCGTTCCCTTCTTGCCTTTCATCTGTTTGATGAGGTGCGGCAAAGACTCAATGGTCAAAACATCTTCAGGCAGTTTGGCGAGAGCTGCCAGATCTTCAGGTTCCAAGCCGCAGCTTGCCAGGAGGCTGAGGACGCTATCCGGAGGACCCTGAGTTGGGTGTGGCGCTGCCAAGCTCCTGGAGGATGAGGACAAAGATTCCTGAGGGCGCCGGTAAAAGTCCTCGCTGGCTGCAGAGCTGTAATGCCGTGGATCTGACCGGGGATCGGGGTCCGTCGGCGCCTGTCTGTATGGGTAGTTTTGAGACATGACTGGACCCTGTGGAGAAACGCTAGGAGCGTTTCCTGTGGACAGAAATGTCAGGGAAGACAAGACATAAAAACTGTGAACCCTAAGAAAGATCAGCTGTTCTGGAAGAAAGAAGAATCAAAACATCTAAACACTTTCACTTAAAGGTTGGGTTCTGGAAAGGAAAAATAATTTTAAATAAACAAATCTCTAAAACTAAACCAGAAAGTACAATTAAAAACACACAGGGGTTCTCGTGTTTACCTTTCACAGTATAATGCCAAGAAACATTAAAGTTGTTAAAACCAAAGCTTCTTGATTCTTTGTCGTATTTCAACAGATGACACTGGGGATTAATTTGTTGGGCTCTTTAATCCAGAACCGCGTTCAAAAACATCTCTTTAAACTTTCCTGAATGACCCAGTCCAGAAGCGGTGCCAACATCTCTGTGCTCCATCCAAGTTGAACCATTTCCACCACCTGGATCACGCGGATTAGGATTCCAGATCTTTGTTAAAGGAACTGAACCAAAGATGATGAGGAACATCCAAACAGTACGTTCTGCCCAAAATTAAAACCAATCGCTCTCCCAGGTCCGTTAGTCCCTCTGCTTTGAGCCTGTTTAACCTGGACTTTGTTCATTTGGATTTTAAACAAATCAACAAATGAACTCCAGTTTTAATTTCTTTATTACGTCTTGTTTTTAATTTGCTGTAGTTCGTTGACATAGTGAGCTTTTGAAAATTTTGATCTAATTACAAATTACACACTGGCATTAATCAAATTGCCTGACCCTGTGGTATTGTTAACAAGTCCAAATGCCTGATTCTGAGATGGTCTGGATAAACAGAGAGGCTGCCACTCCAAGAACAAACCTCCAGCTCTAAACACTCAGCCACACGAACAAAGATGAAACCTTCTGAAGGAACGTTTTAATGATCCAATGAGAGAAAAATAAACTTCAAGAATGTTTAACTAAGTGTTAGGTACGGTAGTGGTGGCCTCATGCTCTGGTACAAAGAAAGACAAGTTTAAAATTCCAATTTTGTGGTGGTTCTGGGACCAGAACAGGGGTGGTATTAATGCAGAACTTTTAGCAGAAACATCCAATGCCTGCAAAGACCACATATTTTCCAGGGACATTTGAACTTTTTTCACACAAAGTAAAACCACATTATGTTCTCATTCCAATAGCTAAGGAAGAAGAGGCGACTGGTTCTGGATTCAGCCCGCCTGCAGTCCTGACCTGTTCCCAAGGCAAACCTCATCCTGTTGGACACCTTAAGAGAAAACAATACCCGAAACTCTTCCATCACCTGTTATCCTCATCGTCAGAACCTCTAGTGTTGAACTGTAACTGGAATACCAGAGTTCATGCTCAATAATCCAGGTATAAAACCCTGGTCTGTAACTGGAATGTGTTGCAGACTGAATTAAAAATAAAGTAAAGCAGGAAATAGCTTGACTTCATTCTTTCAGATAAGACATAAAATGAAAACAAACGGTATATCAAAGTCTTTCACACCATATTAGCTTAAAAAATGTTTTTGGTGTAAGAGAAATATTTCTGACAAAACACAGAGAACGGGCCTCGTTAAATCAATGAATGCTAACCTTGTCAATACAATATTTCACTATTTAGTAAAAAAAATTGACCCATCTGCATTTTCCAGAGGCATCCGTCAGCTGAAACTGAATTTTAAAAATTCCATGGCGTTGATACTACAGTACAGTATTTTGTATCGTTTTTTTTTTTCATGGCGACAGCCGCTAACAGTTAGCATAAATTAGCGTGCACAAAACCAGCGGTGAGACTCACCTCAAATAAAACGGTGGAGTTTCTGATAAAACACGGAACTTTGTGACGATTCAAAATAATAGACAAATGTAAATAAAAATGCTGTTGTTTATAAAAACCAGAAAATAAACACTTAAAGACGCGCTAACTGACGGAGATTTTCTACCGTTTTTTTTTCCTCTTCCAGACGGACCGGAAGTGATCTTCTTCGTTGGTTTGACGTTTGTGAACAATTCGGCAGCGTTTTCGCCTCCCGCTGGTGAGAAATGTGAAGCGTGGAAAAAGAAAAAAAAACTAACCGCCTAGTCTGAATGATAAAAAAAAATAAAAATGTTATGCAAAAACACACATTTAAAATTTATTTATTTATTGATCTTTTTTAAACAGTTAAATATCTAACCAGACTGATCAGACCAAACTGCACTTTTCCTATTAATAAACTGTGTTGTGTGTCTGAAACATTCATTTAATTTGTTTATTTTCTTTATGTAACAGACATCTCTCACTTGTTCAAGGTTCAGCTGATGTACCATAGTTAACTCTGTTTAAGCTCTATTTTTATACTTTGTTGTATTCACACTTGCGCTGCCTGCTGCCAATTTTAAATCTCAGGCTACCATCTGCATTCTGAACTGCCTAATGTTAAAACAATCAGGTCAGTTTCTGAGTGAATGAACTGTGAACTGACCACTGGTGGACTCCTTGACCCACCACTCTGTTAGGAACGAAGCACTAATTCACATTGAGTGAACAGATGAACTTCCCAATCTTCTTCTTCTTTTGTCACTGCAACGTAACAGTGAACAAGGATCCCATGCTTTCTCAGGATTGATCCCAATGGAAGAAGGTAAAGGGAGAAAAGTGGGGGACCTAAAATAGAGCCCTGTGGAACCCCAAAACACAGAGGAGCAGTGGAGGATTCAGAACGAAAGTTACTACTGTAACTACGGTTCTATGAATCCCGGATGACCGCCAGGGTGCTTAGTCCCTCGGAATCCTTGCTTTGCGTGAAGATTGAGGGACTGGGTCCCGGATGTGACGTGCCTATATAGAGTCACGCGGGTCCCCGGCAGGTCACGGGGTGACGTTGTTGTTATTTGTACTCGACCTGCGCATGCGCAAGAATGTTCATTCGTGCTTGAAAGCACCGCCCCTGGCGGTCAGGGATGAAATAGAACCAGCTACGTTCACAGACATGACTCTGTCTGCCAGAAAGGAACCAGCTCAGTGCAGTACCACAGATAACCACTTGGTGCTGTAAACGTGATATTAAAATGTTATGGTCCACAGTATCAAAGGCAGCCGTTCGGTCGAGCAGGACAAGAACCACATGTTCACCAGAATCATTGGCCATAAGAATGTCATTAAAAACTCTGACTAGAGCTGATTCTGTGCTGTGGCGAGTTTTGAAGCCAGACTGAAAAACCTCCAGGACGTTGTGCTCATCCAGAAAACATTTCACCTGTGAATACACAATTTTTTCTAATTTTTTTTTTAAAATAAAAGGCAGCTTGGAGATGGGCCTAAAATTTGCAAAGACAATTTGGTCTAGGCTGGGCTTTTTAAGCAAGGGCTGCACCACCGCATGTTTAAAACTTATTGGGACAACACCTGAGGACAGACAGCTGTTGATAACAGCAAGGATCACCTGCCTGATGCTGGAAAAAACCATTTTAAAAGACGAGGGGGGACAAGGTCACGAGGGGAACCTGATGGCTTAATATGGCCAACCACATCCTCTAAAAGGGTCAGAGTCACTGGTTCAAATCTATCGAACACAGCCAGGCAGGGCACCAAGCAGGAGGGGTCAAAAGCAGGGGCTGAAATAAGGGCCCTTGTGGTAACAACCTTATTTATAAAAAACTGCAGGAAGTCATTACAGAGTTCAGTAGAAGTTTCCAGGCAGACAGGTTGTGAGGCCTTTAGGACAGAGTCACTAGTTTTAAAAAGGACATGTGGGTTGTTGTGATTGGACACAATAATATCTGACAAGTACCGGTATATTGTTTTTGGCCTCTTTAACAATGTTCTGGTACTGACGTTGACAGTCCTTTCAAATGTGAAATGAACCCTCCAGTTTATCCTTTTTCCATCTTCGTTCAGCTCTGTGGCACTCCTGTCTGGCTGCAAGAGTTTTTTCATTGAACCAGGGTTCAGATCTGGCTTTAGGTCGCACCAGTTTAGAGGGAGCCACAGAGTCAAGAATGGTTTGACAGGAGGAGTCAAACCAGGAGCTCAGCTGTTCGGTGTCAGCAGCAGAGTCAGATGGAGCACAGAGCTGTTCAAAGGCAGCAGAGAACTAACCAGCAGTGGAAGGGTTAAAAACTCTACGTCACTGGGCAGGAACGCAGGATTTAACTGGAGCACAGGACAAACCAACATCAAATAAAACAGGCCTATGGTCAGAAATACATTATCATAATGTTCCAGGTCGGTCACAGACAAGCCGTGAGAGAGAACCAGGTCCAACGTGTGTCCATGTTCATGTGTGGGACCAGCCACCCACTGAACCAGGTTAAAAGAGCCAGTGAGGCTCAGAAAGTCCTTCACCAGTGATTTCTCTGGACGTTATACATGTATGTTAAAATCCCCAACAATAAGGACTCTATCATAGTTTATCATTATTCCAGTCAGGAAATCAGAAAAATCATTCAAGAAATCCTTGTTATATTTGGGGGCTCTGTAGATGACAGCACACAGCACGGGGTGTGAGCGACCCACTTCAGATAAAGTCATCTCGAAGCTGGAGAAAGAAGACGGTGCAGAACACTGCTTGCATTTAAAACTGTTTTTATAAACCACCGCCGTTGCTCCTCCACGGCCTGACATCCGAGGTGAGCTCAGATAAGAGCAGCCGTCCGGTAAAAGTTCAACAAAAACACTGGAGTCATCAGCTTCGACCCAGGTCTTTGTGATGCAGAATAAATCCAAATGAAGGGAACTGAAAAAGTCCAGCAGGATGAAAGTTTTGTTTGTTACAGACCTGGCGTTCACCAGGCCAATCCTGGCAGAAACGGCATCCTGTAATCTGACGGACGCGGGGACCCGGGGAAGCATCTTCAGGCTCTGCAGGTTCACTCCGTGCCGGTGGAGACGAGAGAAGCAGGAGGTGTGGGGGTGAACGCCCACATCCAGGCCGGTGACAGGAAGCAGGCAGCTGTCAACAGGGTCCAGGAAATGCCAAGGCACAGCGAAAGACGGAAAGAATCAATTTCTTGTCTGAGAAATGGAAGAAGAACGGGCCAGGCAGATCTTTAGTTTCAGCAACTGTCCTCCACGTTTACCGCAGTAACAACAACGTTTCCGCCGGGGGAGGGGACCGCAGGTGCCAGGAGGAGATGAGCTGGGACTCCTGACAGGATCAGGAGTAAAGTTTGCTCCACCATAATCAAAGGCACTGAGATTGCCAACAACATGTTGAATATCCAGGAGGGACTGGCGATTGTACACAAGCACAGACTTGGTTCTTAGCACAAAACAAAGAAATAAAACAAAACAAACCAAGACGGACGGCCACACACACTGGCGCCATCTTGCCTGGCAATAAATGACAATGACATCCTTCTACCAATATACCCACTGTCCCTCCTCTAGTCTGGACATGTCCAAACCATCTCAGTCTGGTCTCTCTCCCAGTTGTTCAACATGTGCTGTACCTCTGATGATCTCATTCCTGATCTTATCCATCCTTGTCACTCCTAAGGAGAACCTCAGCATCTTCATTTCTGCTACTTCCAGTTCTGTCTCGTGTCTTTTTGTCAGTGCCACTGTCTACAGACCATACAACATAGCTGGTCTCACCACTGTCTTGTAAACTCTTCCTTTGACCTTTGCTGACACCCTTTTGTAACAAATCACTCCTGAAACTTTTCTCCATCCGCTCCATCCTGCCAGGATTCTGTTTTTCACCTCTTTACCACACTCCCCATTTTCCTGGACAGATCACAATGTCATCTGCAAACATCATAGTTCACGGAGATTCCTACCTGACCTCATCTGGTAGTCGGTCCATCACCAGAGCAAACAAGAATTGGCTCAGAGCTGATTCTTGATGCAATCCCACCTCCACCTTGAAGCTATCTGTCACTCAGCACATCTCACCACTGTCCTGCTGTCCTCATACATGTCATGTACCAGTCTAATGATGATATTCAGACAGAAAATCAAATTTTTTATTTTTATATTTCTGATGTTAATAATAATAATAATAATGTCTATTCCTGTCATCTGCATATGTTCCCATACACAGACGAAATTCGTCTCTGCATTTAACCCAACCACCTACCAGGTGGTGCAGTGAGCAGCCCGAAAGCGCCCGGGGACCTGGAGAAATAGGTGTGCACTCATAGACACCCCAAGCTGGGTCTATCTTCAGGTTTTGTGCCATCTGCTTTCAAACATGCTGTGGCCAGTCCTCTTCTCAAAAAACCAGGCCTAGATCCTACAGCTCTATCTAATTTCAGGCCAGTTTCCCATCTGTCATTTTTATCAAAGGTCCTAGAAAAGATTGTTTTTATTCAACTTCAATCTTTTCTAGAGCTCAACAACCTGTTTGAAAAATTTCAGTCAGGTTTTCGAGCTCGTCACAGTACTGAATCTGCACTGCTCAAAGTGCAGAATGACATTCTTCTGTCTCTGGATGCAAAAAACCCTGCTCTGCTGGTGATGTTAGACCTCTCAGCAGCTTTTGACACCGTCGACCATCAGGTACTAATCAACCGCTTGTCTCAGCAGGTTGGCCTCCAGGGAGCTGTGCTTGAGTGGTTCAAATCTTACCTGTCTGGGAGAACTTTTTCTGTCATGATAGGTGATCTGTCCTCCTCTTCATCAACCCCTCTGACCTCTGGCGTACCACAGGGATCTATTCTAGGGCCAGTCCTCTTCTCTCTTTACATGCTGCCATTAGGATCAATCATCACACGTCATAACCTGTCTTTTCACATGTATGCAGACGATTTACAAATCTATCTGCCAGTCACTCCCAACCCCTCACTCAGTTCAAACACTCTTGTCAACTGCTTAAATGACATTAAGCACTGGCTCTCTCAAAACTTCCTCCACCTAAACACAGATAAAACTGAATGCATTTTATTTGGTGCACCTGATGACACCAGCAACATCCTTCCCAGTCCCAGTGTTGGTTTTCCCCTCCCCCACTTCAACCCGGTGGTCAGAAATCTTGGAGTGCAGCTTGACTCCAACTTAAAGCTTGATAAACAGATCAGTTCTGTTGTCAAGACCAGCTTTTTCCAGCTCCGTCTGCTCTCCAAAGTCAAGTCATTTCTCAGCCGTGGTGATCTGGAGAAGGCCATCCATGCCTTTGTGACCTCCAGACTTGATTATTGTAATGCTTTGTATGTTGGTATTAATCAATCCTCCATCTCCCGTTTACAGCTTGTACAGAACTCTGCCGCGCTTTTTGACCAACACACGAAAATATGAACACATCACTCCTGTCCTGTCCTCTCTACACTGGCTCCCGGTTCAGTTCAGGATACAGTTCAAGCTGCTCCTGTTTGTTTTCAAAGCTCTGAATGGACTTGCACCTCTCTACATCTCAGAACTTTTGAAAGCCCATCAGCCCGGCAGAGCTTTACGATCTGCCAGTCAACACCTGCTGGAGGTGCCTCGCTCAAGGTACAAACAATGGGGAGACCGGTCCTTTTCTGTTGCCGGCCCAAAAGCCTGGAACAGCCTCCCCCTTGAGCTGCGTGCCACCTCTGATCTGACTCTGTTCAAAACCAGACTGAAGACCCACTTGTTCAAAAAAGCTTTCAGTGTGTAACTTTTATTACTTTTGGTATTTTAGTATGTAGCATTTTTATTTCCATTGCCTTCTTTTATTGCTGTTGTTTCTTATTCTATTTTCATTGATTTATTGTTCCAGTTTATTCATCTTTTTATCCTGTTAAGCACCTTGGTCAATGCAAGGCATTGTAGGAAGGTGCTATACAAATAAAGTTTATTATTATTATGTTATGACTTTTTGTTTCTTTAATTATGTTAAAGTCTTCCTCAAGTGATCTGATCACGTTTTCTTATACAAATTAACCTCAGTACGTTTATTTTTTCTTTCTGTGAAATCTTCACACAGAAAATCACATTTCAGAAATCCAACTTTAACCAGCGGGGGGCGCCATTTAACAGGTTTTCATTTGTGTTGGGACATTTTATTTTTCCACAGAGGTGGAAAATACACAGTTGAAATGCTCTAAAAACTAAATCATTAATAATTTAATTTACGTCTGGAAAAATGAGGAATAAGATCCATGAAGCAGCAAAGGATGTAAATATTAGGAACTGAACTAGTAAAAAAATCTGATTGTTTAAAATATATTTTAAAAAGACTAAAATATGTAAATTATGATGGCCCACAGACCAAACAGTGAAGAGCTTCTCAGCAGATCTTATGATCAAATAAAACCCAGAAAAAGAATATTGCCAATGCTGAACAAACAGAGTTATTCATTTCAACGAAAGACAAACATAAAAAACAAAAACTTTTTTCTTTTTTAAACCAAACTCAGAAAAATAACAAACACAAAAAAAAAAATCAAATAAAATCACTCTCAGTCTCAATCAGTTAATTTGAAATAAAACTTAATTAAATGCGTTGGGGAAAACATTAATAAATAAAATACAATTTAATTACGTTTATTTAGGAAAGCTCCAAATTTAGATGCCCACTTTTCTTGCAATTTAACAAAAATAAATAAATAAATAAAATAAAAAGGGTTTCTGACTGTTTAAAAGTAAATTAAGTCTAAACATTAAAGGTAAAAATGGCAAAAGCTTTAATAAAAATTAAATAACTGAACAAGACCAAAACATTCTGTGCTTTATGACTTTTATTTGATCTAATAATACTGTAATAATAATAATAATAATAATAATAATAATAATAATAATAATAATAATAATAATAATAATAATACAGTAATAATAATCTACACTTTGATATCAGTCGTCGTTTTTGTTCAGGGTTCAGGTTTAGGTTCTGGTTTGGTCCCTTCAGGACCAGCAGGTGGTCCACACAGACCACATGTTGAGAAGCAGCTGATTCTGTTGTTGAAGTCATAACCTGGACATTAAAATGTTCTGACGATCAGCCGATTGATCAGCATTAATCAAATGGTTGAATATGAGATTTACAGAACATTAATGATGACTCAGCAGGAAAAACGCCGACTCCTCTTGAGATCAAGCTGAGGTGGTTTTCAGTTGTGAGTCGATTTCTTTTAACAAGAAAAACTGGAATCAAACATCTGAGGAGAAAACACAATAAAATAATAAATTTGATCCATTCTGTCTTTAAATCTGTGACAAATAACACAAATAAAAACCTAACACAGGAGAACATGAGCCAGGAAAAAAGACAGTTTTTAAATAAAAACTTTAAATCAATTCTCTGAATTCAATTCAATTCCTGGAATATGTTACGGTAAAATAAATAGTTTTATTCTGAAAGCAATCTGAATTAAGATCAGTCAGATTTTAGGGAATTTTCTTAATCTGATCAGTTTTTCATTTATTTTATAAAAACACACTATGAGTCAGATATTTGTTCCTTCAAACTCTGAAACTGTTGTTTATTTATCAGTATTTATTATTAAGGTAAACATAAGAAGAATTAAACAATAAATAATATACCCTGATGCATGCTCAAAACTAAACTGCTGTTTTTTTTAAATTTAAAATCCAAACTACTGTATTTTAAAGTGTGACCCTAAAATAAAAACATTTCAAAACAAAATTTTCTCAATTCCTGTTGTTGTTTTGATAATCTTTCATGTTGGGATTGTTTTGTTGTTTACAGCAGCTTCATCCTTCGCCATCCTATTCCTCAGTCAGTTCTCAAATGTTTCTCAGAGCTGAAAATCTTCGACTTTTCAGTTCTGATCCAAAACCATCAGAGATGCAAGTCAACCCGTCACAAACTGTAATCAAAATACAACAACAAAGCCTTCAAACTGTAAACAAATCAACAATAATGCCTTCAATTTGTAAACAAAAGTACAACAAAGTCTTCAAACTGTAAATAAAAAACAACAAAGCCTTTAAAAGGTAAACAAAAAACAACAAGGTACAGTATTCAAACTGTAAATAAAAATAACAAAACCTTCAAACTGTAAACAAAAGATCAAGAGAGCCTCCAAACTGTAAACAAACTATACAAACAACAAACAATCTTCAAACTCTAAGCAAAACAACAACAAACAGCCTTCCAACTGTAAACACAACAACAACAACAACAAACAGTCTTTAAACTGTAAACAAACAATAAACATCCTTCATAACCATAAATAAAACAAAAATGAAGAGCCTTCAAACTCTAAACAAAACAACAACAAACCGTTTTCAAACTGTAAACAAAAAAACAATGAACAGCCTTCAAACTGTAAACAAACACTAAACAGCCTTCAAACTGTAAGCAAACAACAAACAGCCTTCTCTAAAATATTAATCGGTCTAAAATATTAGATCAGAGTATTCTCTGGATCTTGAAAAGTAAAAAACTCTGGAGAATTGTTTGTGTTTGTGTTTTGTTGTTGTTGTTGTTGTGTTGTCATCTGTCAGGTGAACCTGAGTCTCAGGTGAGATGAGACGCTGATCAACCGTCACCAACCTTCAGTTTCAGCTGAGTCTGCAGCGACGCCTCAAACCATCTGATTGGTTTCAGTAGTTCTTGGTTCATATCTTATTTGTTCTGGTAGTTTGTTTATTTTAGTTTCAGCATGTTTGGATTGTTTTTGGAACTTCTTTAGTAATTCTTTATTGTTTCTGACAGTTTTTGTTAGTTTGTGGTTGATTCTGCCTGATAATGATGTTTTTGGTCATTTTAGTAAAAATTTTCGATAGTTTTTGTTTGTTTCTACTTGTTTTGGTAGTTTATTTAATGTTAGCAGATTTTTTTAAATCGTTGCTGGTAGTTTCTGGTTGCTTTTGTTAGTTTCTGGTAGTTTTTTGTTTGTTTGTTTGTGGTGGTACTTGTGTTGGGTTGTTTCTGATGTCTCCAGGCTTTCAGACCCACTCGGTTGCCCCAATCATCACTGTTAAACATCTCATCATGTAAAGGTCAAAGGTCGTGGAGTCATCGACTGATCTGCGAGTCAAAGGTCATGAGCCATCGACTGACCTGCCGGTCAAAGGTCATGGTGTCATTGGCTGACCTCGTGGAGTCATCGACTGATCTGCGAGTCAAAGGTCATAGCGCCATCGGCTGACCTGCAGGTCAAAGGTCATGAAGTCATTGGCTGACCTGCAGGTCAAAGGCCGTGGAGTCGTTGGCTGACCTGCAAGTCAAAGGTCGTGGAGTCATTGGCTGACCTGCAAGTCAAAGGCCGTGGAGTCGTTGGCTGACCTGCAAGTCAAAGGTCGTGGAGTCATTGGCTGACCTGCAGGTCAAAGGCCGTGGAGTCGTTGGCTGACCTGCAAGTCAAAGGTCGTGGAGTCATTGGCTGACCTGCAGGTCAAAGGCCGTGGAGTCGTTGGCTGACCTGCAAGTCAAAGGTCGTGGAGTCATTGGCTGACCTGCAAGTCAAAGGTCGTGGAGTCATCGGCTGACCTGCAGGTCAACAGTCATGGAGTCATTGGCTGACCTGCAGGTCAAAGGTCGTGGAGTCATCGACTGATCTGCGAGTCAAAGGTCATGGAGCCATCGGCTGACCATCAGGTCAAAGGTCATGAAGCCATTGGCTGACCTGCAGGTCAAAGGTCGTGGAGTCATTGGCTGACCTGCAAGTCAAAGGTCATGGAGTCATCAACTGATCTGCGAGTCAAAGGTCATGGAGCCATCGGCTGACCTATAGGTCAAAGGTCATGGAGTCATTGGCTGACTTTCAGGTCAAAGGTCGTGAAGTCATCGGCTGACCTGCAGGTCAAAGGTCGTGGAATCGTCAGCTTACATGCAGATCAAAGGTCGCGGAGCAATTGTTTTACCTGCAGGTCAAAGGTGGTGGAGTTGTTGGCTGATCTGCAGGTCAAAGGTTGTTGGTGAATCCGATCTGGTAACGTGAAAGTTCAGGAGATAAATTCATCTCCTTTTTTTGTTTTTATGTTTCTTCCTCTTATGGTACATCCAGACCGAGCGCGTTTTCAACGGCAAAAAAGCGCGAAACGCCTCAAGCTGGACGCACGGGACCCAGTGGTGTTCAGACCGGAACGAGAAGCAGCGGCGGCGGTGGCGGCGGGGGGGAGGAGTTAGCAGAGCTTAACTTGCTAAACGTGAAAAGTTCACAATTCAAAATTTACCCGATATCCCGACTTCCTCATTGGCACTCCGCCAGGCAAGGTCCTTTTTATTTCTCCTCCATACTTGAACACGACTTCGCGGGTTGTTTCCGTGTCTCACAAACAATACGTCACACAGTTGCGCAACACCCGTCCCCTCGTTACCGCGTCACATAGCTGACTCCCTCTCTCTCCTCCCCGACACTCCCTGATTGGTTGACAGAGCGTTGAACAGCGAAATCTTCAGCATGTTCAAGGCTTGCTGTGGAGGCTGCCGCGGGCTCACGTGCACGGAAAACGCTCAAATGCCACTTCCAAAACGCTCAACACGCACGTGACGCGACCCCCGACCCCTAGACGCTCCTGGAGGCGCGTCCCCCATTGACTTTGCATGTAAACTGGACGCTCCTGCAGCTCAAAATGCGTTCGCTCTGGATGTACCATTAGTGTGCTGGTGAGGCTCCACGCAGATCGATCCAACAACCAGAACCGGGTCAGATGGTTCTAACGGGCCACCGGCATCAGAGAAAACGTGTTTTAGATGAGATTTATTGATAGAACGACAGAATAGTGGAAGAAAACCTTGTTTCTCCCTCAGGATGAGACAAAGCGATGGAGGAACCCGAATCTTCTGATGAACGTTCAGAATTTCATCCGTCAGCTGATGGGATGTTTGGTTCTGAAGAATCATCAGGATCCTGCAGCCGAACCTCCTCAGGTGCGACTCGGTTTCTTCTAAAGGGATAATCCCTGAAGTCAGTCGGTGCTCCGACTAAGTTTTCCCTCTGCTCCTGCTGTCTGTCACACTCCCAGTCAAACAAAATGGATGCTCCTGCATTATGGATGGATGCTTTGTTCATCTCCTGCCCTTATAACGAGGATGATGAGCTCCTCCTTCATCTTTCTGCCCCATTTCCCTCCTCATCATCATCATCAGAACACAGCCACATGAATCTTTAAATCAGCTGTTTGTCTGAGTTTGTTTTGTCATTAAAAAAGGAAGAAAAACAGCCGCACTAAAAGAATTAAAGTTAAATATTCATCCACCTCCGTGTAAACAGCACTCCGGATGAAGTGGAAGATGGAGACGAGCATCTGAGCAGAAATAGACCGAAGGATGAGCCCATGAAGGTTCTAGTTCATCAGGTTCTGTTACTGGTTCCTGTTTAAATAAACTGCATTTAAAAGTTATTTTACATCTGAATAAGAAAACAAATTAAAACTACAGAAGGAGACTGATGCTCGTCATTTGGCTCAAAAACAATCAGATATTTAGGATTTTATTCTTGTTTTCCACCAAGACAAACAAAACGACAAAATCCTGAGTTGTGAAGAATCAGGGTCTGTATTTGTGTTATTTGTTCAGCTGGTGCTGAACCGACAGAGATGCAGATTTATTGTCAGAATCTTTCTGTTGTCTGAATAAAGTTGATTTTTATCATTTCTGAATTAAAAAAAAGTGTTTTAAAGTACTTGTCTTTCCAGATTTTAAAGATAAATATCAGATTTTCTCAAATGAAAAAGCTCAAACAGCAAGGTTCTTCACAGATTTGTTAAATATATTTGTATTTGTAAAACCACAATACAGAACCAATTTGAAGGGACGGCCTACTTCAATCCAGGGAATTGGATTGTGGAATGGTTTGGAGTATGATGTAAAAAAAATCCAAGTCAATGTTTATGTTTAAGAGAATGATCAAAACCAAATTGTTAAAAAAAATACATATGAATTAGTTTAATGTGCAATGAAATTGAAAATTGGGATGAGTTATTCATTTTGTTCTGTATAGATGATTATTGTTTGAATGGATTGCTTGTATTGACTGTTTAAAAAAGAGGCAGACATTACAAGATGTTTTTCTTCTTTCTGCTACCTTTCATTTTATGTTTTTTGTTTTCATATACAGTCGTATGTGAAATTGTTTTGTGTTTTAATTTAAAATGAATAAATTTATATAAATAAAAATAAAAATAAATAAATATGAAAAATGGATTGTGCAAACGTTGAGCTGAGTTTACATTCACACCATCTTCTTTTTGTTTTTATCCAGAGGTTCTTTATTTTATTGAGTTTTGGTTGTTACAGGCTTTTTCTGTTTTCCTAATGTTTTTTAATTTTAATTTTGTTGTTTACAGTTGTTTTGTTGGTATATTGTTCTGTTGTGTTTAGCTACTAGTCTGTTGTTTTGGGTCGTTTATGGCTGTTTTTGTTTTTATCCAGCGGTTCTTGTTTCAGGTTGATATGCGTTGTTTCCTGTTTAATCTGCTGGCTTCCTGTTGTTTTTAGTTACCGTATTTTCCACCTTATAAGTCGCAGTTGTTTGCATAATTTACATGACCTGTGACTTATAGGCTAAAGCAACATGAATTTCCCCCCATATTTATAAACCAATTTTTGGCAGAGATATGACAGTTTTATTTTTGGCAGAGATATGACAGTTTTCATTCATTCTGACT